>DF360042.1:27583-65286 GCA_000787875.1 Solanum virginianum | reverse complement strand
ATTTTCAAACTCATGTTTTTCCTCAACTTGTGAATACCAATTAAACACTTAGTAATTAAATTCTTGAAGGTGCACACTTGTACATATAACATGTTCAAAGCTCATACTCACCAATCCTTAACAAATTTCAAAATACCTCAAAAGGTCACCTAATTATCAACCACCTCAAACATACCTCTAAAAGCTTCAATTGATCACCATGATACCAAAGTACAAATGTATGGGCTCTAACAGAATATTTCTGCAAGTTTCACTTATAAAGGATGTGATGACATTCAAGAAGAGAGATGAGCTTAACCCCTCAATAATTGGGCCTTTAGAGATTATGAGGTGAGTTAAGAGATAGTTTATGAGTTGGCCTTTTCCCCAGCTCTTTTTTGTGCTCACTTTGTGTTCCGTGTATCTTTCATTGTGGTGGTATATTCTAGATAAGTTTCATGTATTCTAGTAGGATTTAAATCAGTTTGATGAGTCTTTAGCTTTTTAAAAGGTGTCGCAACCCAAAATCTGGTATGATGGTACGTGCCTTTATCCATCAAGATAAGTCAGCCTAAATAGGTCACAACAGAACAAAACTAGACAATGCAGAAGCTAAAACAACAAAACAAAAAAATAACAAATACTTAAAGCATATGGGCATAATCAAATCTAAAACCATAACATAAAGTAGTGTCACATGTACAACCCTCTAATATATCAGATTAAGAAAGAAATGACATACGTTTTCATAGTCTTTGTCTTTCAAATAGGACAAACTAATAAAGAAGTCGAACAGTCTTGAGAGTAGGCGGAATCAACATGCAATTATTTCTCAATCCATCACAGGCACGATCCATGAAAAAAATAGAAAAGTTAGCCAAATCTGGGCTCATAACCTACACACATGCATAGGATGAGTACCAAAGTACCAAACAAGAGGATCTAATCATAGGTAGAGAATAAAGAACTAAGCACTCCTTCCATCCCAACCATATACCTCCGGACTACAAACCTGTATGCAGAAAAGACCAGCATACACATCATAGAGAATATAAACAATTGCAGTCTCATATCACAATGTCTCAATAGTTCAATCTCCATAATAAACAAGACTCAAGTTATTCATTATATATGACAATACCTTAATAGTTCCATCTCAACAATATACAAGATTCAAATCATCCAATATATCACACTTAGTACATTTATTATCTTCCAAACAAGGAATGATAAGAAATGGAAGGGAATGCCATGAAATGCAAGCAACACAATGCAAATGTCAAGTAATCATGATGCACAATTGTCTTATGATACACATCTGTTGATATAATCAGATCGGAACCTATGGGGGCCACAAATGGACCATGTATCCGCCAGAACCATTTTCCTTCAGCATTTACTTTTATATCTAGCCGGAACCAAATCTCTTCGACTTTTCATTTTGTTTTTTTCTTTTTTTTCTTTATTTTCTAGCTAGAACCTTTTTCTTTTATCTTCTTATCATCAATGGGACATCAAGTAAGTATATATCATCATAACACAATGATCACTTTCACAAGTATAAGAATATGCAAAATGTCCACATACATCATTCATTCAATAATCGTTAATTAATCTTATTATTCTTTCAATACTTGTGTCATTAGCAAGACATTTCTTAATGATTAAATTATATTATAGCTCAACTCCTTCAATAATCTCTTGTCATCATAACATAGGACAATTCATCATTAAATCCACATTTAAAACAAGCATTTAGTTCAACAATTCCAACAATTGCTCAAAATATGCATCAAACTCAACATTTCACATGAAATACTTCAATAGATAAAGCCATGTAACATGAATCAAAGTTCAACAATTATATCAATGTGAACACTTACGCATTCTTATCAATTTGCATTCCAATTCACAATATCAACTTAGTAGTCATCGTCAATAACAAATACGCATCAATTCCTAAATCAATTCATACATGTTATCACCTCAACATCTCCAATATCCAATCATACCCAGTAGAACAATTCACTAATTTTCAAGTTTCATATAGAAAGAAAAATACTAACTTCAATTAAACTTAACAAGGTTTAGAGTTCACTTACCTCAAATTAGCCAAACAATTACTCTAATAAAAGTACTTTTCACTTTCGAATCGAATTCAAAACACCAAATCTATTCAAAAATGAATTCACACAATTTAAAGCAAATAGAATCAAAATCAAGCAATTTGAGAAAAAGGGCAAAATCATCCAAAAATTCACAATCAGAAATCAAGACCTAATTCTGAAAATTTTTAGATGAAAATTTTCCACTCATGATTAGGAAATGATTAGTGAAAACCAATTAAAAAATGGAGCTCAAACAAGCTCATAATCATCAATTTCGTGAAAAATCTAAGTTCAAGAAAAATCCCCAATTTTCTCAATTTGAAAACTCCAAATTTGATGTTAAAGTAAAGAAATAATTAATGGGTAATGATAAGGGGAATGCAAGTTACCTCTTTCAGTGTAAAACCTTTGGAAAATTCCCCAAATTGAGCTCTGAAAGTTTAAAAATGGAGAAAATATTCAAAATGAGTAATCTGGGGTCTGAAAATCCCGTTCTAATATCGCTATAGCAACACCCGCAAAACAAGCAAGCATTCCTATAGCCACCCCTGATCATTATAGTGGCTTTGCTATAGGGAAGTTGCTTTAGCGACTAAGTCTATGCTAGAGTTAGGCCTATAATACCAAATCACATCAAACTTTTCAACAAAGTTCAAAGACTTGGAATCAACCCTCAGAGAAAACCATTAGAACCATCAGAAAACCAATCCAGGAACCGAAACTCAGAGCATTGACAAAAATCAAATTAAACTCTAACTTTAACTTAATTTCTAACTCTGAACCTAAAATCTATGTAAAAATTCCAAATCTGATTTTGATAACTCTCCCAGGCCGATTTTCATATTACAAAATTGATGAAATCGATGATTCTGTGGCTTGAATCTTTGAATTACTTAAAAATTTTAAATTAGGCAATTCAAACCTCAAAATTTAATTTTTAACAAAAATCTCAACTTTTACAAAAAAATTCTCAAAAAATAAATTTTAAAATCAATCAAACATGACTTAGGACCTCTAACGGGAGGGGTAAAATGATAATGTTGTTGAAAAATAAAAAATAACTTTCACGGTCATTACATCATCCACCACTAAAAACCATGTTTGTCCTCGAACATAAAGCAAGGAAATATACCTCAAGTCTCAAAAAACATGAGGGTAGTGGATCCACATATCAGATTTTATCTCCTAAGTAGCCTCTCCCACGAGTTGATGTCACCCCTTGAACCTTTACTAAAGTTATCTCCTTGGTCCTCTATTTTCAAACCTGTCTATCTAGGATTGCCACTAGCTCCTCCTCATAAGTCAAATTTAGACCCAAGTCTATCAAATCAATAGATATCACATGAGACTCATCTAGAACATAACTTCGTAGCATAGTGACATGAAACACCGAATGTACAGAAGATAAACTAGGTGGCAAAGCAAGTCTATAGGCCACCTCAACCACTTTTTTGAGAATTTGAAAGGGCAAATATACCTTGGGCTGAGCTTGCCCTTCTTCCTTATCCTCATGACATCCTTCATAGATGAGATCCTCAACCAAACCCGGTCTCCCTCCATGAACTTCATGGATCAAACATACCTATCAACGAAACTCTTTTAGCAACTTTAGGTTGGAAGTAATTGACTCTGAATCAAATTAATTTGCTCCATATCACGTTTGAGTAAGTAAGTATCAAGGCTATCCACCACCAAAGAATAAAATAAACCTATGGGTGATCTATATCTCTAGCCATATAAGGCCTCAAAAGGAGCTATATGGATGCTGGAGTGATAATTGTTGTTATAAGCAAACTCCATAAAAGGCAAATGTTGATCCCACCTAGCTCGAAAGTCAATAATACATGCCCAGAGAATATTATCTAACACATGAATAGTCCTTTTAGGTTGCCCATTTCTCTGAGGATGAAATCTAGTACTTAAGTTGAATCGAGTGCCTAACCCATATTATAAGGCCTTCTAGAAATGGGAAGTGAATACAAAACCTTAATAAGATACAATAGAAATGGGCACTCCATTAAGTCTCACGATATAGATTAGCCAACTTCTCTACCTTCTACCTAACCTTGACCAAAATAAAGTGCATAGACTTAGTCAAGTGGTCCATAATAATGTATATAGAGTTATGATTGCCCACAGTAGTGGGCAAACCTACTATAAAATCTATCATGATCCACTCCTATTTCTAGGTAGGAATGGTATCCTTTAGAACTCATCCCTAGGCCTCTGATGCTCACACATAACCTATTGGCAAGTCAAACACTTGGATAAAAACTCAGTTATGTCCCTCTTCATACCTTACTACCAGTTGTGCTAACTCAAATCATAGTACATCTTTACCGCTCTTACATGAATGGAATATATAGCATAATGAGCCTCCTCAAGTATCAACCTATTTAAGTCAGCCACCTTAGGCACAAAAATATAGTCCTTAATTCTCAAAAACCCATAGACATCAACTACGACCTCATTGGCTGCACCCCTAGTCAATCTATCTCAAATGAGACACAACCGCTCACCCTCAAACTATCGCTCACGGATCTAATCCATCAAAGAAGATTAGGCATCCAAGAACATGAACACATCAAAATCATTAGAAAGCTATAATCTCACTAACCCATCTGTCAATCTCTGAATATCTCTAACCAAAGATCACTCATCTACTCGAATGACTGCAAGGTTGCTCATACTATAAGTTTCCCACTTAAGGCATCGACCACCATATTGGCCTTTCCCAGATGGCATAAGGTAGTCAATTTATAATCCTTTAGAAGATAAATTCACCTCCTCTGCCTTAAATTTAAGTCCTTCTAGCTATATATATACAATAAGTTGTGATGATCAATAAATATCTAACAATGGATTCCATACAAATAGTACTATCACAGCTCCATAACAAAAATAATCGTCACCAACTCAAGATCATGGGTAGGATAGTTTGTCTCATGAGTCTTGTAATGACTCAGCCTAGGGGTCTAATCATCACATGGCGAATGAGATCCCGAAGGCACCTTACCCAAGCCCTCTCAAGTATCTTAAGCATTCATAGGCATTAAGTAAAATGTATTGCGGAAAAAGTAAGGGAAAAAGGACTAACGGCCAATTTGACAATGAAAAAACATTAAAAAGTAGTGGAATTACTATAATTATTTATTTATCCATATGTATACCAACTACATATTAAGAGGATGGGTCCAAGATCAGTTGATCTCCTAATAATAAGCTAATCTTGGACGTTGAGTACTAGCCACGAGCTGGTGGAGGAGTGCCTATCCCTACATGGTTAAATTATGCAGGCAAAATATGCATTAGTACATTTGAATGTACTTTGTATGTGAGATGCAATGCATGGATGAAATTGTAATGCCATCATTCTTAAACATAACATATGAGTATACATAAGATAAGAGATACATAAAATAAACCTAAGCATGAACAAGAAATATGGCTCAAGATTAATATGAAACAATAAAAACACCATACGATCGTAAAGCTTATGGAAATAGACCATAATCGACATATAAGATGATATGATCTATTACATAGAATCCAAGATAACCCTCTACGTTGGCACTGGGAGACCTCTTTTTGGGTTGAACTTCGTTAACTTTGCAAGCATCAAAATAACATAAATGGCCTATGTGGATCCACTAGGCTAGCCTAAAAGAGCTTCTATGGTGGTATATAGTTAATGCAACAAAGGGATACTTCTAAGGTTCCCTTATCGAACCCCGGTGCAATGTCACATTTGGTGCTAAGTCATCCCACAGAAATCTTTAAATTTCAACTTAGAATCATAAGTAGTTGTAATGACGTGATTGGTCATTTTTGGCCTTATCTATGAAAATTATTGTTTTACATCTTCTAAGCTGCTTTGGGCTAATTTTAAACTATATGTATTGTAGCAACTGAAATCCTGAGCTTTAAAAGTTGAAAATATGAGTTTTGGCATTTTTGAAAGCTTAGATTGTTGAAAAACCATTCTAGGTTTTAGGTGCTGGATCAGGGACCTGTCAATCCATTTGCTCTAAAACGTCAAACCTAAACTGTAAGAAGTTACAAAACTAAATTCAGAGTTAAAATGAGGTTTTTTTAGGTCCAAAGTTGTGATTTTAATCATTTTTGGAACCAAAATTTAACTTTGGTCAACATAAGTTCGGAGGCTCAGATCAGAATTTTGACAATTCTGGTGGTTTGAATGGGTCAAACTAACACTAGAAATGCTATGGTAATAGTTTTTGGAGTTGCCGAGGGTTGTTTTGGTATTTTAAGTTTTAAACTAGTTTTATTGACTTGCATTGGTTAATGTGGCGTGAAGACCTTGGAATCAAATTTTGATTGTTCCGTTGAGTCTGGAGTGCTAATTCAAGTATGGATACATATTTGGTTAGTGAAATTCTTATTTTGAATGAGTTCCAAATGCTTATTTTGAGTTTTGTTATTGCACAATGTTGTTGGTGCAAAGGATTGTTTGGTGCATTTGTGATCCTTCTACATGTTCGCAGAGAGCATCCATGTTCTCGAAAGTATGTAGCTTAGTACCCTCCATGTTCATGAGTAGTGCTCCACATTAGCGTAGCTATTATTAGCCCAACCCTTATTCCTCTACATGTTCTCGGACCCTGTTTCGTGTTCATAGAGCATTGATGCCCTTTACTCTCTGCTATCACAGGACCCCACCCGCATTCGTGGAGTACATATTTACATGAACAGTATTAAAATTAGGAAACACCATTTTTACTCCATTTTCACTCCATTTTCAAACTTGTTAAGCTTTTGGGGAGATTTTGAAAGAAGATTTTCAAAGGATTTTGTTGGGTAAGTATTTTTAACATTATATTAATCATTTTCCATAAGTTTTATCTTGATTTTATCTTTAATTTTATGATTTTAAATGTCTAAAATTGTGGATGTTAGACCATGATATTCCAAAATTTAAAGTGTGATTTCTCCTTCAATTTTGCCTTGATTTTAGTAGAATTTTCATCCATGAACCCCAATTTTCATGTAGAACTTAATTTTAAAGTAAATTTCTAGATTTGGGAGCTCTGAATTTTAGCACTAATTTTGAACATTTTGGCCCTAAGACAAATTCATCCCAATATTGGTATCAAAATGCACCTCTTGATGTGTAGTATTTGATTTTGATAGTGATTAATAAATCCGAGGATTATCTAAGGCTTGGGTTGATTAAAAGCTTATCCGAGTGCGATTTCGATATTGAGGTAGGTTCAGGCAACTTTCTTGAGATTGAATTTGAGTTATTGAGCATGTTTATGTAGTAATTATAGTATTTAAATTGATGTATAAGCCAAAGGCATGATATGATTGATTTTAATAGAAATATGATACTGGTTATGTTTAAAATTGAGTAAATAGCGATCCTACTGATAATTGGAGATAAAATCATGAGGTT
This sequence comes from Solanum virginianum, assembly GCA_000787875.1. Taxonomy (NCBI): domain Eukaryota; kingdom Viridiplantae; phylum Streptophyta; class Magnoliopsida; order Solanales; family Solanaceae; genus Solanum; species Solanum virginianum. Next base: position 57,783 of record DF360042.1, on the reverse strand, counting down.
TGAGTTACTTTGAATTTTGCTATGATAATGTGGGACTAGAGATATCTTTTGGATAGTGTTGAGGATAATTGATAATAGTTGCGATAAATTTGTGATTTATGAGCCTATTTGGGTTTCTTGTGGAACCTGTTCTTGGACATCTTAATTATCGATGAGATAGTGATGATATGAAATAATAATGCCTCTATGGTAACAATTGACATACATGGTATAGCCCATTTGATATGATGGCTATAGCACATATTTATCTTGACTAGTTGCATTGGTATGCACATATCTCTTACTTGATTAGTTGCATTGGTATGCACATATCTTATATTGACTAGTTGCATTGGTATACACGTATCTTATATTGACTAGATGCATTGGTATGTACACATCTCTTCCCTGAGTAGTTCCATTGGTATGCACATATTTTATATTGGACTGGGTAAATTAGTATGTACAGATCTTATTCCTGATTAGTTTGCATTGATATGCACGCATTTTATACATGATTGGATGCATTGTTATGCATACATCTCATTACATTTACACCATTTATGATATCATGATATATGCTGAGACAGTTGAATATGGCCTGTGATGCCTCGAGATACTTTTGATTATAGCCTGTGATGCCTTGATATATTTTAGTATACGACCTACAATGCCCCCAGGTTTTATCGTATAGCTTCGGCTCAATAGATATGTACATCGACCCCTCGACGGTCGTGATTTTACCTCATACATGGCCTACGCATAATTGCATTTATGCATAGCATTGCATTGCATAATTGGATTGGATCATCATCTATACTTATTATTATCCATAATCGTGTTGTATTGTGTACTAAAGCCCTTTTGATGCAAGTGATAGGATTCTTCATTATTACATACTTACTTTGATTTCTTTTACCCAGTCGATTGAACCTACTGGGTTCATTTTGGTGTACTCACCCCTATTTTTTCCTCCCTACAGATCAAGCACAGGGACCTGCACATGGTAGTTGATCACTCCAGTTAAGCTATACTGCTTCTATCCAGATCTTACTAGTGAGGCTCAGTCATTGAGTCATCATGGATCTTACGATTCTTTTGATTGTTTCCTTTTTGACTCTGTATCAGATATTATGAGACAACTTTGTATTTTTTTTTAAGATAGTTGTAATTACCCATCCGTAATGCTTTAGATGCTCTTGTACTCATGACTCTAGGTTTTGGGAAATTTCTTATGTTATATGAGTTTGTTTCCACTTTATTTTTATTCTTCTTAATTGCAATCTGATTTTGGGTCGTGACAAGTTTGGTATCAAAACTCTAGGTTCATTGGGCTCGTGAATCAAGTGCATGTGTTTTGTAAAGTTTTGCGGATTGATATGTAGACGTCCATTTTTATCTAAGGGAGGTTAGGACGCATTTAATAGGAAAAACTTTCATATCTTGTTTCTATTCATGCATTTCTTTGTATTACCCATTTCACAAAGTGTCTAATCTACTCCTTCTATGCATATGTCGATTACTATATCCCAACTATCAGTGGGAGAGCCTGAGTCAGCTGATATGGCTCTCATTCACTATCGAGGCAGAGTTTGTGAGAGGGCCAGAGGATGAGGACTTGCTAGAGGGGCAATTCCACTAGAGAATAGGCTAGATCAGCTTCTCCAGAGTCTTCTTACGGGCTAGAGGGGCCTATGGATCCTGTTCCACCTCACTCTGCTCCAGCCCCTATACCCTTAATTCAGGAGCTATTTATGCAGTTTTTTGGCCAGATTAGAGGGAGCACCCCTCACCCCAACTACTGTTGATTTACTAGTTTCTACTGCACTGATTAGTCCTTCAATAACTCCATCTGAGCCAGCCATGATTCATGTTGGCCCTTCTTCAGCTCCAGTGAATTCTCCTATTGATGCTATGATTATGCCCCAACATCCAGGTTGAGTTGGGGTTCTTAGTTTTAGAGTCTGACTATTCTCCATCTACTGTACCACCCTTATTTTATGGTGCCACCATCTTCTGCCAGCCCATCTATATCCACAATAGAGTAGAAGAGATATCTTTTGGATAGTGGTAGAAGAGCTTTGAGAGGTTTGTGCGATTGGCTCCTTCGTGATTCCGCGGCACCCCTGGTGATAGAGCCTATTATTTTTGGTTAGAGTTCCAGGACCAATTATACAACCTGGTTGTTCTTAAGTTACATTGGGTTGGCTATACTTCGTACTAGTTCACTAGCCTTTCCAAGAAGTGGTAGAGGTCGATTATAGCTTGTCGACTTGTTGGATCTCTAGCTATGACCTGAGGGCAATTCATAGAGATATTTTTAGAGAAGTTCATGCCATACAGCCTTCGACACAGCCATCATGATGTATTTGATAGTCTATAGCAGGGTTTTATTTCTATTTTTGACTACGAGGCTAGATTCCACCATATTATCTAGGTATGCCTTGTCTAGTATTCCTACTACGTTTGAAAGGATTTGACGGTTTTGCCAAAGGATTGGCAGGAAAACTTCAAGAGGTTGCAACTTTCTTAGTTCCAGATGGAGGATCATTTCAGAGTGTGGTGGATCATACTCGCCTAATGAAGTGTATCAGGAAGGATAGACAGGGTGGCGGGAAGAGGTTCCATCGACATGGATAGTTTAGGGGGTTACCGCCATGGCATCAAGAGTTTTTTAGGCAAAGCCATCCGGTGTGAGCAGTTCAGGCAGCTTTCCTAGCATCTGATAGTGTTGATAGATCCAAATTTACTCAGGTGGGTAGTGCACCCAGATGTGGTGGCTTTTTAGGGCAGCCATCCTAGAGGCAAAAGATTAGGGCTTGTTATCATTGTGATGAGATTGGGTACTTGACCCATCATTGTTCTTACCCTGCGCCTCCTAGTTAGAGTTTAGGTTCTTAGCCAGATCATCAGCTCCAACACTGGCATCCAAGGACACACCCTAGGCTATGAGGGATGGTACTGGAAGAGGTCATGGTATAGGGAGAGGTAGAACCCGTAGAGGCCCACAAACTAGTGGTGGTAATAGAGTTTGCTATGTTTTCCCAGATAGAGCCAGAGTCATAGGCTTCTGATGAGGTCATTATAGGTATGGTTCTAGTGTGCCACTGCTCAACTTTAGTTTTATTTGATCTAGGCTCTACTTATTCCTATGTTTTGGCCTATTTTGCTTCTAATATTGATATTACATGTGATTCACTTACCGAGCCTATTTGTGTTTCCACCCCAGTAGGTGAATCTTTAGTGGTGAATCAAGTATATTAGGGTTGTATTGTGACTTTTATAGGGAGAGATACTATTGCAAATTTGATATCGTTGGATATGGTAGACTTTGGTATGTATTGGGTATGGACGGTTGTCGCCTTATCATGCTATTCTTGACTATTATGTAAGGACTGTGACCCGATCTTGCCCTGACTTACCTCAGTTGATGTGGACTTGAGCATCCAGTTAATATCCTAAGGTTGTTATTTCTTATATGCATGCTTGTCGGCAGATGGCGAAGGGATGTTTGGCATATTTATCTCATGTTTGGGTTGTTTCTCAAGAGTCTCCATCATTGGGGGACACTGAAGTTGCTAAAGAGTTTATGGATGTATTCCCAACTGACTTTCCTAGTGTCCCTCCAGATCGTGATATTAACTTTGCTATTGATATGGTACTGGGAACTAAGACCATGTCTATTTTCCTTATTGGATGGCTCCAGCTGAGTTAAAAAAGTTGAAGGAACAATTGGGAAACTTGTTGAAGAAAGGATTTATTCATCCGAGCATATCTCCCTTGGGAGCTTCTATAATATTTGTGAAAAAGAAGGATGGCTCTATGCATATGTTATTGACTAATGTCAGCTTAACAAACTGACCATTAAGAACAAATATCCCTTGCCTCACATTGATGATCTTTTTGACCAGTTGCAGGGTGCCTCGGTATTTTCCAAGATTAATTTGATATCCGGTTGTCATCAGTTGAGAGTTTGGGAGTCTGACATCCCAAAGATAGCCTTTAGGACTCGATATGGGCATTATGAGTTTGTGGTGATATCATTTGGGTTGACTAATGCCCCAATTGCTTTTATGGGGTTGATGAACCTAGTGTTCAAACCCTACTTTGACATCTTTGTGATTGTGTTCACCGATGATATCTTGGTTTATTATAAGAGCGAGGTGACCATGTTTAGCACTTGAGGACAGTACTACATAGATAGAGAGATTAGAAGTTATATGGCAAGTTGTCAAAGTGTGAATTTTTTTGCTTGAGTCTGTGGCATTTCTTGGGCATGTAGTGTCAAAAGAAGGTGTTTTAATTAATTCGGCAAGGTGGCAGCTGCTCGTAAGTGGGTTATACCTACTTCTGTGATTGAGATTCGGAGCTTCATTACTTTTGAGAGGTATTACGGATATTTTGTTTGGAGATTCTCTTCTATAGCAGCCCCGTTGACCAGATTGACTCATAAAGATGAGGCATTTCAGTGGTCTGAGGAGTGTGAGGTGTGCTTTCAAAAGCTCAAGTATCTATTGGCTTCAATACTTATCATTGGATTGCCCGAGGAGGGAGTGTCATTTGTGGTATATTATAATGCTTCTGCATGGATTTGGGTGATGTATTGATGCAAAGAGGGAAGGTGATAGCATATTCCTCTAGACAGCTGAAGGTGCATGAAAAGAACTACCCTACCCATGATTTGGAGTTGGTTGCGATTATGTTCGTGTTGAAGTTATGATGACATTATCTTTGTGGGGTACATTATAAGATTTTTATAGATCATTAAAGTCTCAAATACATCTTTTCTCAACCAAATCTGAACATGAGATAGCATAGGTGGTTAGAGTTTTGTAAGGACTATGATATCTCTATTTTATATCACCCCAGGAAGGCCAATATGGTGGCAAATGCTTTGAGCCAAAAGGCTACTAGTATGTGGAGTTTGGCATTCTTGAGGGCTGAGAAAAGGCCCTTTACTTTGGAGGTTCAGTCGCTTGCTAGAGAGATAGTTCATTTAGATATCTCTCCTCATTGTATTTTTGCTTTTGTTGAGGCTAGATCTTCCTTGTTTGATCAGATTAAACTCATCAGTTTGAGGATCCCAAATTGCACATGATTTGTGACAAAGTATTGAGAGGTGTATCCAAGGCAGCTATTATTGATTCTATTGGTATTTTGAGAATAAATGATAGATTTTATGTGCCTAAGGTTGGGGAGTGGGTAAGAGCGATATTAGAGGAGGCCCATTGTGCTAGATATTTTATCTATTCAGGTGTGGCAAAGATGTACCATGATCTAAAACAACATTATTGGTTGTTTGGTATGAGAAGGGACTTAATTGAGTTTGTGCTCAAGTGTTTGAATTGCCAACAAGTCAAGTAGGAGGACCAAAAGCCCAGTGGATCGATGCAAAATATGCCCAGTCCCGAGTGGAAGTCGAATAGAGTGAATATAGATTTTGTTACAGGTTTGCCCATGGCCTTGGGCAAATTTGATTCAGTTTGGGTGGTTGTTGATTGTTTGACCAAGTCAGCTCACTTCTTACCGGTGAAGACTAGCTATAGTGCGGAGTTGTTGGCTAGGTTGTATATTCGGGTTATTGTCAGATTGTATGGTGTGCCAGTTTCTATAGTATCAGATAGAGGGTTTGTGTTTACTTCTCACTTTTGGTGGGCTTTATAACGTGGTTTTGGTGCTAGAGTTGATTTGAGTTCAGCTTTTCACCCTCAAATTGATGGTCAGTCAAAGCATACCTTTTAGGTGTTGGAGGATATGCTTAGGGCCTCTGTATTAATTTTGGGGCCCAGTGGGACTAAGACATAACATTGGCAAAGTTTGCATATAACAATAGTTATCATTACAGCATCTAGATGGCACCATTTGAGGCCATGTATGGTAGGAGGTATAGATCACCAATCGGATGGTTTGATTCAGGTTCAGCAGAGGTGTTGGGTGTTGATTTGATTCAGGATGCCATAGACTGGGTCCGACTGATTCAGAGTAGACTTTCAATAGCTCAAAATTGCCAGAAGAGTTATGTTGATAAAAGGGTTAGGCCTCTTGACTTCTCTGTTAGTGACAGTGTTTGGCTAAAAGTTTCACCCATGAAAGATGTGATGATATTCGAGAAGAGGGGCAAGCTTAGTCCCAGGTTTATTGGCCCATCTAAAATTCTGAGGAGAGTTAGTAAGGTAGCCTATAAGTTGGATTTACCACCAAGATTATGAATCATGAAAATACGCCTTTTATGATGCCCAAAACATAGGATTATTATGAGTTCTTAAGCATGTTTTGTTAGTTTGATGTGTGTGTTATGTTTATTTTTCAGGAAAATGATGATTTTATGGACTTAACGGATAGTGGACTGATTTCCTCACATTATTTTGGCACTGAGATTCAAGGATCTATTCATATGTAAATTTCAAGAATTCATGAAAGGGCTGCTCATGAGAAAGTTCTGCATGCCAAAGGGCTCTTAGAAACAGTAACATAAAAGTTGGACGAGTTCACGAGAGCTAAACGGATTAAACATTCCAGATGTGTATGATCATTTGAGTGAGGACTTGATTAGAGTGTGTATTTTACAAGCCTGGGTTCGTTTATTTAAAGTCTAGATAGGAGCACAGGCTGGAAACGTTGAACAGGGATAAGACATGGATGCAAGCTATAAATACGAAGCCATTGTGGAAGCAATTAAGAAACCTTGGAGTATAATTCATGGGAATATCACGTATGCACTTGCATCTGGCTGTGCGCAAGAGTGGACAATCATAAGGGTCATTTGGTACTGTTAGAAAGCTGGAAAATAGCAACAGAGCAGCAACAAAAGAGTAAAATGCAAATGTCACAAGCCATCTCAGAGAAATAATCAAGATGTGTTGATATTATTGCGCTGGGAAGTTTCTACTGCTAATGGCCATTGATGCAGCATATTTGAAGGTGTAAAAATGTTGCCAACATAGTAGCTACATGTTCCAGGACCAATTAAGACGAAATAGAACAAAAGGGAGCAAAGAAGCACACCAAGAAATGGTGCACAGCGCTTGGTGATCTTTACCAGTTATGAAATAGGTCGTCCAGGTGATTGTGTGTGAGAACTTCATCAAAGGCCACTCCACGAACCCTTGCATGGCTTGTGGTACACTCCATGAGCTGTGAAGGTTCTCATGCAAAGAACCAAAGTAGCAACGAAGTCCCAAACGTGAAGGTAAGCACAAAGGCAGCCTTGCACGACTCGTAGACAGTTTCACGAGTCGTGAAGCCACTCATAAAGAGAAGCTAATTTTTGACTCTTTTCATGCTAAGGAACACACCACGAAGGAGCTTCAAGAAATGTGAAACTGACCATGATCCATAGTCAGTCACGTGAAGAAAGCACGTCCAGTTTTTTTAAAAGTTTTCCTAGTCTAACTAGGATTAGTTTTCCTAATTGTTTTAGATTAGGTTTTATTTAATAAATAAGACTTTTAGTTATTTGTTTTACAACTTTTGTATCCCACGTTTTGGGGCTTCTGAGTTACAATAAAAATATTCAATTTTCCAGATTTTCCCGTTGAAGAACATGCTGGACAAAGAGTAAATTTCCAGCAACGTTAGTTGTGGTTTTGGTTATCGTTTGAAGTGTGAATAGAGTTTTCATCTCTTATTTCTTCGTATGATTTCAAAAATTGATCTATACTTCCTTATAAGTGATTTAACTATGAATTTCAAGATGATTCTTATTTCAATTTTTGCAAGTTGGATAATCTAAACCCACAACTAGGGTTGTGGGAACGATGACAACTCAATGAGATAGATAAATTTGGGGTAAATATCGAGATTGATTATCTTATACATTGTAGTGTTCTTCTAATTAATTTCTTCCTTAATGATTCGATGCACTAGGGTATGCTTGTATTCGTTACATGCCCGGGAGGGATGTAGTGATTAGGAAAAGAATGCTACAATGGAAATTCGGGGTTATTAACCTAGTCTAAGTACTTGAGACCGAAAGGTGAGAGTATTCTAGGATCTATAGAAAGGATTAAAGAGTACACGTTCTGAGAATGAACGATGATAAATGAAATGCATCTAAGAAGGAGTGAAAGGTGAATTACATGTTAACTAACTTGTTTGATCTTGTATACACAATCATGAACGAGTTTACTAAATAAATTTGGCTAGCGCATTAGGCGTTATAGGGACTGCAACCCTACTTATCATCAATATATCTAAGCTTTAGTTTATTTTTTGCATTTGTACACTTATTTAGGATCTGAATTAGAAACCCTCATTTTTACATTTTCATATTATTTGTTATCTGGAAATGGAACCAACGATCGAAGTAGGATAACTAGTAGAGTTGTTTCAACTTATTCCCTGTGGGATCGACCCCGACACTTAGTTGGGTAAATATATTGCTAACGATCGCCCATATTCTTTAAAAGGAGTATGTTTGAATGCTATCAAAAATGGCACCATTGCCGGGGAATACGATTTTAAAATAATCTACTAGTTTTCTATTTAGGTTGTAGTTCTATTTTCTAGTTTTACTGTTTGTTTTTGTTTTTGTTTTGATTACTACAGGGGACAAAGTACTGCAAAACTAATGATGACATTCAATAGCATTTTGTTTTGATAGGTGTGGTCTCTCTAATAAGCTTTGTACTAATATTGGTTCTTGCAGGGATTTGATAGCTCTATTCGGAGGTTTGCATGAGACTATGAAATCTTTGATGATACACTTTCTGAAAGCAATAATGGATCTAATTGATGAGGTTGATATATTAGGCTTGGATATTGATGATTTATATGTTTTATTGAGCGTGAAGGCTCATGCTTCTAACGCCCAACAGGTTAATGATAACTTGTCTAAGGAAGAGAAGAGGCTTGTGAGCCAACTTGAGGAGCTAAAACTAGAGGCACATCTACTTGATCATATTGTTATGGATGTTGTCCCTGTTGAGAAGAGTACACTAGAGTTATGTGAAGCAGTAGATAATACTTTTAAAAACTCTAGTGCTTGTAAAAATGAGAGTGTGAATAATGATAACAATAGAATTCATGAGTTAGGACGTATTGGACCTCATTCCAATCATTTTTCTACCCTATGTTTAGATGATGAGATATTAACCAAACCATCCGAACATGTGGAGGAATATACAGAGGGACAATATGTTTATATTTTTGAATTTGTCGGGTCAAAGTCGAGAAATCAGATTCCTTATTTAAAGGCCAAAACTCACAAGGTACGATCTCTATTATTTGGTCTATTTATTTTATCCCACCATCCCTAGAGCATAGTAGAAAATTGGAAAAGAAGCTAGGGTGTAGTTTATAAATTCAAAGTGGGGGAAAAAAGTGGAAGACAAAACATGATGATACTTGATGAAGTCTGAGTGATCAGGTACATTACTACTGATGCCTAAGGCATCACAGGTATGATCACTTCACCTGTTTTACACATTGATTTGACATGCATTGGGAACAATGCATTAATTTTGGTGGGGACTGGGGCATCCTGAACCCTAAGGAGCTTTTCTTGCCATGTTTCTTTTCTCTGAAGGTGTATTATTTAGTAGAACTGACATGTTTAGGTTGTTTTGTTTGTGTAAATATGAGTGTTTATAGGAGTCTACAACAACCCATAATTTATGTGACAAAAATGCCCCAATTTAAGAAATGTCAAAAGGCTTGTAGATGCATGTATCCTATCCTGACTAACTTGTTTGATCCTTGTAAAGCATTATATACATTGTCTAGTTGGCATCTTGATGAATGAAGCATGATTTTGTTGATTAGTACTGAATTGTGTGGGAGATGTGCCTTGTGTGGTGAGCTTACTTGGTTAAATTTGATTGATGTACTTGTAAGCTAGAACTTGCCCGGTTAGTCCCACTAAAACAATTGAATGATTGGATTATGATAGGATCTTAGGCCATTTTTTTTGTGAAACCACTTAGCCTAAATTTGACCAATCAAAAAAAATTGTTCCCATTGAACCAAAAGTTGAGCCTGAATAGACATTTTCTTTGCAAACACCCCCACTCACCTTCCTTATCTATCTACAGATCTTTACTTTGGCGCCGATATCTCCAAGGACATTGTGAATCTCAACCTACACCAAAAGCCTATGTTGAGGATGGCGTATGTTGGCCCTAGTCCTCTAAAAGACATTGTGTATCTCAACTCAAGCAAAAGCCTAAGTTGAGGGTGGCTACTGTAAACAAAAAAAGTTACAGAAAAGTTAAGGTATGAAAAAAGTCAAGTGATGAGAGAAAAAGAAAAGTTTAGGGTGTGACCGTGCGTAAAATAAAAAGCAAAAAAGAAAAGAAAGAAAAAGAATGAATTAAAATGGAAAACACTCCAAATGGCAAATAAAGTGCGAAAATAGGGGCAATAAGAGTTTGGGAGCCAAAAGTAGATGGCTAAGCGAAAGTAGTGTTTTGAAGAGTCAAATTAGTCACTTTGATCCTAAATGTACCCCCACCGAAGCCTGAGCGTACGCTACAAGCTTTAAAAAGTCCTAATGTGATGCTACAAAGGTTATTCGAGAGTCAAGGTGGTGAAAGTAAGGGCAAGCATATGGTTTGCATTTGTATATGGATTATATGTCTTTCTGAGTGTGAGTATCTACATTCCAATCTCTGTTTTGCATTTATATATTGTGTACGAGACTTCTTTGTAGTGAGGGCACTATCATTGCACTCTTTGGCTGCTATTGTGGCTAGTTCATCTTAGTTCTTGAGCTTATGTGGGTCAACTGTATATGTTGTAATGCTTAAGTTGATCTATGTGGGTAAGTTTGGTCAACTGTATATGTTATAATGCTTAAATTGATCTATGTGGGTCAGTTTGCATGTGAGTGCATTGTAAGCTTACATTTTGGGCATATGTTGCTGATTAAGGGTTTATTATATGAATTTATGATAGATACTTGTATTTGCGCATCGTTTAGTTATTTGTTTTTCATTATTGCTTGAGGATGAGCAATGATTCTAAGTTGAGAGTGTTTAATGAGTCATGAAAATACCCCTTTTATGATGTCTAAAACATAGGATTATTGTGAGTTCTTAAGCATGTTTTATTAGTTTGATGTGTGCTCTATGTTTATTTTTAATGGACTTAACGGATAGCAGACTGATCTCCTCATATTATTTTGGTACTGAGACTCAATGATCTATTCATGAGTAAATTTCAAGAATCTGTGAAAGGGCTGCTCATGAGAAAGTTCAGCATGTCAAAGGGCTCTTAGAAACAGCAACATAACAGTTGGACGAGTTCACGAGGGCTAAATGGATTAAACATTCCAGAAGTGTGCGATCATTTGAGTGAGGACTTGATTGGAGTGTGCATTGTACAAGTCTGGCTTCATGTATTTAAAAGCTGGACAGGAGCACAGGCTGGAAACATTGAACAGGGATAAGACATGGATACAAGCTACAAATATGAAGCCATTGTGGAAGCAATCAAGAAATCTTGGAGTAGAATTCAAGGAAGATGTCACGATTGGAATTGCAGCTGGCTGTGAGCAGGATTGGACAAGCATGAGGGTCATGTGGTGCTGTTAGAAGGCTGGATAATAGCAATAGAGCAGCAACAAAAGACTAAAATGCACATGTCACAAGCTATCTCAGAGAAATAATCAAGATGTGTTGATATTGTTGCGCTGGGAAGTTTCTACTGCCAATGGCCATTGATGCAGAACATTTGAAGGTGTTAAAATGTTGGCAACATAGAAGCTACATGTTCCAAGACCAGTTAAGATGAAATAGAACAAAAGGGAGCAAAGAAGCACGTACATTAAGAAACAGTGCACGACCCTTGGTGATCTTTACCAGTCATGAAATGGGTCATCCAGGTGATTGTGTGTGAGAACTTTGTTGAAGGCCACTTCATGAACAATTGCATGTCTCATGGTGCACTCCATGAGCTGTGAAGGTTCTCGTGGATAGAACCAAGGTAGCAACAAAGTCCCAAACATGAAGGTAAGCACCAAGGCAGCTTTGCATGACTCATGGACAATCTCACGAGTCGTGAAGGCACTCGTGAAGAGAAGCCAATTTTTGACTCTTTTCATGTCAAGGAAAACACCACGAAAGAGTTTCAATGATCGTGGTCAGTCCCGTGAAGAAAGCAAGTCCAATTTTTTTTAAAGTTTTCCAAGTCTAACTACGATTAGTTTTCTTAATTATTTTAGGTTAGGTTTTGTTTATTATAAATAAGACTTTTAGTGATTTGTTTTAAAACTTTTGTACCCCACATTTTGGGTCTACTGAGTCACGATAAAAACATTCAATTTTCCAGATTTTCCCTTTGAAGAACACGCTGGACAGTGAGTAAATTTCCAGCAATGTTAGTTGTGGTTTTGGTTATCGTTTGAAGTATGAATCAAGATTTCATCTCTTGTTTCTTCTTGTGACTTCAAGAATTGATCTATACTTCCTTGTAAGTGATTTAACTATGAAGTTCAACAAGATTCTTGTTTCAATTCTTGCAAGTTTGATAATGTTAACCCACAACTAGGGTTGTGGGAACCATGACAACTCAATGAGACAAACAAATTTGGGGTAAATATCGGTATTAATTATCGTATATATTGTAGTGTTCTTTACTTTAATTTCTTCCTTAATGAGTTGACGCATTAGGGAATGCCTGTATTCTTTACATGCCCGAGAATGATGTAATGATTAGAAAAAGAATGCTACAATAGAAATTTGGGGTTATTAACCTAGTCTTAGTACTTGAGACCGAAATGTGAGAGTATTCCGAGATCTATAGCAAGGGTTAAAGAGTAAAAGTTCTGAGACTAAAAGGTGATGAATGAAATGCATCAAAGAAGGACTGGAAGGTAAATTAGACGTTACCTAACTTGTTTGATCTTGTATACACAATCATGAATGGGGTTACTAAACAAATTTGGCTAGCGCATTGGGCGTTATGGGGACAGCAACCCTAGTCATCATCAATCTATCTAAGCTTTAGTTTATTTTTTGCATTTGTACACTTAGTTGGGATTTGAATTCAAAACCCCCCATTTTTACATTTTCGCATTATTTGTTTCGGGAAATAGAAACAACGACCAAAGTAGGATAACTAGTAGAGTTGTTTCAACCTATTCCCTATGGGATCGACCCAGACTCTTAGTTGGGTAAATATATTGCTAACGGTCATCCATATTCTTTAAAAAGGAGTATGTTTGAACATTTTCCGAGAACACTTATGATTTAATTTTACTTTGAAGCTTGTGATTCTTATTGAAGTTGGATTATTTGTTCTTAATTCTATGGTTTAAGTGTTCAATTATCTTCTCAATTCATAAGTCTTATATCTACACATAGCATGAGTAGGTAAATCCACAACTAAGGTTATGGGAACCATAAACAACTAACAAAGTAAAATCGGATAATTTATAATTCTTGTAAGGTACATATGCTTCTTTATTTTGCATATTTTCTAATAGTGGACAACATTAGAACCTGCCTAGTGTTACTGAATGGACCAAGGTAGTTATGAATAAGCTAAAATATTAATTAACAAGATTCAATTGATGTGTTCTCATCAAATCAACCAAACTGGGCTAACGGGAGGTTGTACTGGGACTAATAGGTAAGGGTTAGTAATGCACACTATGGAGATAAGCCTAGTCACATAGTGAAATTCATCTCTCACCTTTGACCAAAGGGCTTGGTGAGCAAAACATGCCCTCCTGCGTGCTATACATTAGAAAAGAATTAAGTTATCCAATGATACTGAATTGGGGAATCATGGGGAACACAATACCATAGTTTCTCTCTATTATTGACTTCTCTCTTATGATAGTTAGTTTAGTTATCTTTCTTATTGATTATTGCAAACCCCCCCTTTTCGAGAAGTGAGTTGGTTAATTATTTGGATCGCAGAGTGATGAATTCTCTTGAGTCTACGTATTCTTTATGAGATCGACCCTAACCTTTGTTAGGTTCTATTTCTTGACAGTGACCATTTTATCCTCTATAAAGGAGGGGTAACTTGGCCGACATCAAGATTTTGGCACCATTTCCCAAGAATACAGCTAGACTTAGTGAATTCATTATTAATTCAAGTGTTAATCCTTAGTTCCCTTATTTTACTTTTGTTCTTTTTGTATTTTTTCAGGCTGTAGGTGTAGTGTATACCCAACATTCGGAGTCAAGGAAATCCCTTAACTCTATTTGATCCAGAGATCCATAGAACATTGAGAAGAATGACCCAAGATAATGCCAATAACCTGGCCAATGTAGTTCTGAACAGGAATAACAATAAGAATGTTGAGAATAAGAACCCACCTCCTCTTGAGGATATTTCTCCACAACCTCAGGATTTCAACGCCAATGCTTACCAGTGAAATCAGTACAGGCTGAATCTTATGGCTATAGATGTGACTAGAGCCATTGTGTTTCCACCACTACCAGTAAACACAAAGTTCACACTCTCTAGTGGGTTACTTCAGATGCTGCAGGACCGTTGACTATTTGCGGGCTTATCGTCGGAGGATCTACATAGCCATTTACACAATATGGCATTCATCTATAAGAGTGTGATGGGAACATAAATCTATCCATATGGATGTTGTGGGACTTTATGTATTCCTATTATCGCTTATAGGCAATGCAATATTTTGGCTATCTGAGCTCCCGCAGTGTTCGGTCACCAGTTGGGTGGAATTGTAGAGGGCCTTCTTAGCAAAGTACTTTCTTAAACCAAAGAAGCCCAAGTTGGAGGACTAGATCAACAATTTTGTGCAACTTCCTGGTGATTTAATCCTTGCCACATAGGAGCGGTTTAATAGATGCCATAAAATTGTGGAGCATAAAATTATGGAGCATAAAATTATGGAGCATGTCCTAGTGGAAAGTTTCTATCAAGCTCTAGATACAAATAGTTGAGCATGTGCTGAAACCCTCTTGGGAGGTTTATTCATAGACCAACCATTCACAGAAATTATTGAGCAACTGGATATGGTGGCAAAGGCGAACCATGTGTGGGAGCCCATGAATAGGAATCTAACAAACCATACGGGTACTGTTAATATGAGCTCTGACTAAGAAAATATAAATGCGGAGATCTTAAGGATGCTTGCTCAAAACAGAGAAAATTTGGAGATGCTAATGAAGTAAGCACAAGAGCTAACCAAGCCAAAAGAAAATTCATGAAAGCCACCACACCAAGTATAGGGGCCGCAGGGATGACAATAGGGGTAGCCACTATATGCCCTCCCACAATCGCGATGTGGGGAATAGGAATCTCATAATTAAGGAGGTGCTTGACCATTTCTTAAAAAAGGCTAACAGATAGATTGAGACTTTGTGAGAGATTAAGTCTGACATTGCCAATATAAACTATAAAGTTGAACAACACTTTGTTGTAATCAAAGAGCTTAATCGACAGTTTGGACATGTGTCAGCCCAACTAGGCCAGATTCAAAGAGGCATGATGACTAGCACTATAGCCCTAGAGTTAAAGGATACTAAGGGAGCACAAGAGCTTGAGGAAGTCTGAGTACTCAAGCCATCAATGTCGTGCCGCGACAATAAACCAAGTGTTACTTGGGAGGAAACCTAAGGAACACTGGCACTTAGGTGCCCAAGTATGCTTTTTGACCCCTTATGTGTTATTTTGTTTTGA
This sequence comes from Solanum virginianum, assembly GCA_000787875.1. Classification (NCBI taxonomy): domain Eukaryota; kingdom Viridiplantae; phylum Streptophyta; class Magnoliopsida; order Solanales; family Solanaceae; genus Solanum; species Solanum virginianum. Next base: position 42,198 of record DF360042.1, on the reverse strand, counting down.
TTTTGTGCATTGGGGATAATGCACATCTTTTTCGATAGGATGTGGGTAGCTATGGGCCTCAGTGAAGTTTGAGTAGCTTGGGTCCATAAATACCTCAATTTTTGATCTTGGAATTTTTTTGTTTGTGTTTTTTTCCTCGTAGATATTTACTTTCTATTGTATCGACACGTTTAGGATGTTTAGATAGTATTTGTAGCATATAGTACAAACACTTATATCATATAGCATGTTTTTCTGTGTTTTGTTTAAAAATGATACCCACCAAAAAAATTTATTAGTAGTTAGATAGCAACCACGCATGTTTAGGTGTGTGACAATGTTTGTTCTGACAAGTGAGGATACATTGAGATAAGAAGCATGATCTGAGATTCTTTTGTTAATAGTGTATGTAGTGTCATGTGAGTGTGAGCTTAATTTGCTAGATTCATGTGTTTTTGTGCTAATTCAGAACTTGCCTTATTACTCTTATTTAGATGGTAGATTATTTGGACTAGGAAAGGATCTTAGGCCATTGTTTTTAATAGTCTACTTAGCCTAAAAGCAACCAACCAAAGCTATGATATAATCTCTTGTTCCTAATGTTTGAGCCTAACATATACATATTCTTTGAAAACACCTGATTAACCTAGCCTTGTTAGTTGTAAAACCCTAAAAATATGTCCTGGTCCTTCCATGAACATTGTGCACCTTAACTGAGGCGAAAAGCCTAAGTAGAGGGTGGCTACCAAAAGTGGCCCTGGTTCTGAGGATGAATATTGTGCACCTCAACATAGGCTAAAATCCTAAGTTGAGGGTGGCTACTGTAAGGTGAATTAGTGATATAGAGAAAAAGGAAAAAATCATGTACGGGTGTAACAAAAATAAGTGATACCTTAGTTGTAAGCTACAAAGCAAAATGAAGTACAAAAATAAGGCAAAAAGCTAAAAAAAATTAAAAGAAAGCACCCAAAAAAGCTTGAAATAGGAAAAATGGAGAATAAGGGGAAAATAACAGAGTTGGTAGAAAAATACAATGTCAAGGAGGACTTTTAGTCACTATTTTCCCAATACCATACCAAAGCCCCCTGAGCCTACGTTACAAGCGTAGAAAATCCTAAAGTGATCCTAGTCTAGTTGGTTAAAGGTATAAGTCATGAGTATAGGGGCAAGCCTATGGTATTAGACATTATGCATGAATATTTATTGTAAGAGTGAGTAATTTTGCATAGTCCCAAGGTTAAACATGAAAACGTCATTAAGTGTCAAATATGGGACTTCTTTTTGTAAGGGCACTTCCATTGCATTGTTAATACTAGACTTGTTCAGTGATTGTGGATTATTGATAATACCTTGCTTTTCATAGTTGTGTTGTCACATGCACTAGTTTTTATTGGTTTGCTAGATAGCTATTTGATCCTATTTTGAAAAGTTGGTGTGGATTTCTAAGTCTGAGATGTATGTGATGTATGTCATTGGGTTGAGGTCTATATTTTATGTATTGTCTATGTAGATTGAGTCTCTCACTTGAGGACAAGCAATAATTTTAAGTTGATGATGTTGATATGCAGCTAAAATACAATAGTTTTGATGCTTAAAACTTGGAATTTTGTGTGTTTACAATGTGATGTTAGTGTGTTTTATGAGTTTTTGTGTTAATGTTTGCAGGATTACAGGTTGACCTTGATTTTGGGAAAATTTGCAGAAGTTGCTAAGTTTTGCTGTTATACGAGACCCTTTACGGGTCGTAGATAATTCTACGGGTCATAGATCATTCTATGAGTCGTAGGGTGGTTTTGTGGACAATGCCAACAAGGGGTTGTTTTCTGAAGTCTATTCTACGAACATGTAGACGAACCATAGAGAGGTTTACGAGTCGTAGAGATGGTTCGTATACTAAGGATCAGAGACTTGGACTTTCAGGAATTTCATCAAATGAAACACTCATTAAGGGTCGTAAATCATTTTACGAGGCGTAGAGGGGTGTCATAGAGTTGAAGTCCAAATTTCTAGCAGATGAGTACGAGAACCTGATTACGGGCCGTGGAATGCAATACAGCCCGTAAAGACCTTACATATGGCGTGCCGACCAATTTTCCTATTTTGTTTCAGACTTGAATATTAATTATTATAAATCGGTTTTTTAGGTTATTTTTTCAAAAGTTTTTTGCCTAGTACTCAGAGAACTCAATATTTTGAAAGAGAAAATTGTAAGATCATATTAGAGTCTTTGAGAATACTTGTGATTTAATTTTAATTTGAAGCTTTTTATTCTTATTGAACTTGGATTGCTTGTTCGTAATTCTATTGTGTAAGTGTTCAATTATGTCTTCTCAATTCATAATTCTTACATCTACATATAGCATGAGTAGCTAAATCCAAAACTAGGGTTGTGGGAACCATGAAGAACTAACAAAGTAAAATCGAATAATTCATAATTCTTGGAAGATGTATATGCATGTATTAATTAAATCTCATCATTTTGCATGTTTTCTGGTAGTGGCCAACATAAAAACCTGCCTAGTGTTACTGACTAGACCAAGGTAGTAATGAATAGAAAAAGAGATTAACTAACAGGATTCGATTGATGTGTTCTTGTCTAATCGACCAAACTGGGCTAACGGGAGGTTGTACTGGGACTAATAGGTAAGGGTTAGTAATGCACACTATGGAGATGGGCCAAGTCACATAGTTAAATTTATCTCTCACCTTTGACCAAAGGGCTTGGTGAACATAACTTACTATCTTGCATGCTATACACTAGTAAAGAATTAGGTTATCCGGTGATACTGAGTTGGGGAATCATAGGGAACAAAATACCCTGGTTTCTCTCCATTATTGACTTCTCTCTTGTGATAGATAGTTTAGTTGTATTTCTCGTTGATTACTGCAAACCCCCCTCCCTTTGGAGAAGTAAGTTGGTTAATCATTCGGATTGCAGATTGGTGAATTCTCTTGAGTCTATGATTTCGTGTGGGTTCGACCCTAACCTTTGTTAGGTTCTATTTCTTGATAGCGACCTCTTTATCCTTTAAAAAGGAAGAGTAATTTGGGTGATATCAGCAACTTCCTTGTTCCTTAACTTTTTTACTTGCCGGTCTAGGATTTCAACCAATACCTCTTCATTACTCAAATCCTCTTCAATTTTCAAATCATCTAAAGGTACTATAGAACTTGGGTCACCTATAAATTTCCTAACATCGACATATGGAAGACTGGATGTATCAAATGCAACTCGTTGGACAGGTCCAACTCATAAGCCATCTTTCTCAATCTTCTCACCACCTTATAGGGTCCCACATATCTAAGACTCAATTTCCCTTTCGTATCAAACCGGAGCACACCTTTCATTGTGACACCTACAAATAGATGCAATCACAAACTTGGAACTCAAGTTCTCTTCTTCTCACGTCAGAGTAGGTATTTTTTCAGCTTTAGACTATTTGTAATTTCTCTTTTATGCTTTAAATTTTCTCCATAGCACTCATCACCAAGTTCAGTCCCATTAATGCCACCTCACTAACTATGAACAACTTGATGGGCGATCGACATTGAATGCCATATAATGCTTCAAATGGTGCCATCCCAATACTTGCGAGGTAGCTATAAGCCGTACTCAAGTTCACCCTAGTGTCATGTCCTCTTAGGAAAGACCTCCAAAAGTGAGAAATGAATTGAACTCCATAATCCGATATGATGAACAATGGAATTCCATCCAACCTCACTAACTCTAAGTTATACAAATGGACATATTTTTTGGCACCTTAAGTAGTCTTGACCGGTAGAAAAAGAGCTCACTTTGTCATGCGGTCAACCATCACCCATATGGAGTCATAATGATTTTTGTCTTTGGCAACCTAACTACAAAGTCCATGTTGATCTCCTTCCACTTCCAAGTAAGAATACCAATGTCTGGTGCTAGGTCACCCGACCTTTCGTGTTCAACTATGACCTCTTGGCAATTGGTACACTCGGACACAAATTGAGCAATGTCCTTCTTTATTCCATTCCACCAATAAATCTCCCTCAAGTCTCTATACATCTTAGTAGTGTTGGGATGAATGGAATATGAGGAGTTATGGACTTCTTGCATGATCAACTTCTTTAACTCACTATCATTGGGCATACACAACCTCCCTTGATATCGGAGTACACCATCTCCCCCTTGTGAGAAGACGTATATCTTTCCATCTTTTGCTAAGGTTTTCAACTCAACTAAGGGGGGGATCAAGATCTTGCTTGGTCTTAACCTCATCAATCAAAGAAGATGGAATCCATGACTAAAAGGTTTTCAACTTAGACAAGGCCGTATCAAGAGCTTTCTTGGCCTTAACCTCGTCAATCAAAGAAGATGCATACCTATAAAGAACTATTGCACCACCACTTCTGGACTTACTCAATTTCACTCCCAATCTAGCTAACCTATGAACATCTTTGGCTAAATCCCTTTTTCCATCATCTTCAATATAGGACACACTTCCTATGGAAATTCAACTAAGGGCGTCAGTTACCACATTAGTTTTATGGGGTTGGTATTTCACACTCATATCATAATCTTTGAGTAGCTTTAACCACCTTTGTTGCCTCAAATTAAGATCTTTTTGGGTGAACATATATTCGATACTCTTGTGGTATGTGAAAATATCCATATGGACTCATACAAGTAATGTCACCAAATCTTTAAAGAGAACACCACTGCCGCAAGCTCAAGATCATGAGTCAAGTAATTCATTTCATGCACTTTTAGCTGCCTTGAAGCATAGGCAATCACTTAACCATTTTTCATTAAAACATAATCCAACCCCAACCTTGATGTATCACAATATATGACAAACCCATCGTTCCCTTCTGACAATGTCAATATAGGGGACAAAGTTAACTGATACTTCAAAGTTTGCAAAATCCTCTCACATTCATCCATCCACACAAACTTGGCCTTCTTGTAAGTTATTTTGGCAAGTGGAGATGAAATAGTAGAGAAGTCTGCACAAATCTTCTATAGTAACAGGATAGACCTAAGACACTCCTTATGTCAGTATGAGTTAATGGCGTTAGCTAGTTCCTCACCGCTTCTATCTTCTTAGGATCAACTTTGATGCACTCTCTAGATACGACAAGCCCAAGGAAGGCAACCTCATCTAGCCAAAATTCACACTTACCAAACTTTTCATAGAGCTTTTGTTCCCTCAGGGTTTGCAGTACTACACTTAAGTGTTCCATGTGCTCTTGCTCGCCTTGGGAGTAGATAAGGATGTCATCAATAAACACCATAATGAACATATCGAGGTAAGACTTGAGCACCCTATTAATGAGGTCCATAAATATTTTTGATGCTTTAGTAAGGCCAAACAACATTACCACAAACTCAAAGTGACCATACCTAGTCCGCAAAGCCATCTTAAGGATGTTACTTTCTCTTACCCTCAATTGGTGATAACTGAATCTCAAATCAATTTTGGAGAAATAAGTAACTACTGGTAGTTGATTAAGTAAATCATCTATCCTTAAAAGGGGGTGCTTATTCTTGATAATAACCTTATTGAGTTATCGATAGTCAATGCACATATGGAGTGATCCATCTTTCTTTCTCACAAATAACATCGAGGCATACCATGGAGACTGGCTAGGTCTAATAAAACTATTTTCTAACAAATCTTTCAGTTGCTCCTTACCTCCTTCAATTCTACGAGATCCATTCTATTAGAAAGGATTGAGATGGGCTGAGCATTGAGTAAGAGGTCTATACCAAAATCAATCTCCCTTTTGGGAGGAACACCCAGTAATTCATCTAGAAAGACATCAAGAAACTCACGATGAGGACTGACTCAAGAGAAGGGACTTTAGAAAAGGCATTTTTTACCCACACCAAATGGTAGATGTGCCCATTGGAAATCATTTTGCAGGTCTTTACAAAAGAAATGAACCGACCCCTTACATGAAGAGTTACTACCCTCCTATTTAAGAGTTGGCTCATTAGGGAACTAGAATTTAACCCAATGGGTTCTACAGTAAATGGAAGCATAAGAGGCATGCAATCAATCCATCCCCAGAATTACATCAAACTTTACCTTAGAAAGCTCAACTAAGTCACACGGAATCACTTTATGAAAGATAGAAATGGGAAAACTTCTATAAACTCTTTAGTCTATGATAGACTCACCTTAGGAGTTATTCACCTCATAAGACTCATGGAGGACTTCAAGACATGCATAAAACTTATATGCAAGGAATGGGGTTATAAAAGACAAATTTTCCCTCTGATCTAAAAGAGCATGTGCATCATAATAAAAACTCTTAACATATCAGTGACCATGTCTGGAGCTTCTTCGACCTCTTAGTGACCATAAAGAGCATAAAACTGATTGGTTCTTTGGGCACCTTGGACTTGACCCTTTTGGCCTTGAGGCCTTGTGCCTCCAATCTTGCAATCCTTAGCATGGTGGTCAAGCTTCCCACAAGTGAAGCAAGCATTTAACACAGCTAGACATTCTTCTTTGTGAGGCCTCCTACACTTAGGGCCAATTAGACTTTAGGGCTTAGGATCAACCTCTTTGTCCTTCTCAGGAGGAGGAGTGTTGGTGGATCCCTTCCCACTTTACTTTTGGCCACCTTGAAATTTATTACTACCACCCCTTTGGTAAGAGTAACTCCCACCTTCAACTCGAGCCCTCTTGGACTACCTTACCCTTTCACGAAGCTTCTCCTTTTCAATTTTCTCCATATATGTCATCAAGCGGGAAATATCCATCTTCTTGACCAACAAGGCCATCTTACATTCCTTGGAGACACTCAAAATAAACTTGCTAATGCGAGCCCTCGGATCCACGACCATAAATGGAGCATACTTTGATAATTTGATGAATTTAAGGTACACTCCGTCACATTCATGGTCCCTTGCCTTAAGTTGATGAATTATGGAGCTTTGCCTCTCTATGCTTGATGGGGAAGAACTGGTTAAAAAAGGAACATTTGAATTTCTCCTATCTAATAAGACCTGCTCCATAGCCTCTCTCATCGGCCCATTGCTTATACCAAATCTTTCCAACTCCTTTGAGCTGATAAGCCACTAGCTTGGCCTTTTCTTTCGATGGAATACCCATCAACGAAACCACTTGGCATGCCTTCTCTATGAAGCCAATCTGGTTCTCATCTATCTTTGACTCAAGGAACTCCGATAGATTGATTTGCATAAAATATCATACTCTAGTGGCTAGAGTAGGCACTTGAGGAGGTACCGCTATCTCTCGGTTGGCTTGATTGGCTAGTTCTTGGGCCAATAGGGTGAACATGGCTCTGAACTCTACATAAGACACTTCATCCTCCTATTGGAGTGGAGAGACTTGTTGTTTTGGAGAGCCTCATTGATGGAGAGCTCTTCGTGGTGGCATGATCTATAAACAAGCAAAAGCCCATCATTAGTTAGCGGAAAACTTTATTCAACTCTAAGGTATGACATGAATAAGAAAGAAGGGAAGACTTTTCTAAACCATCTCATAGCCTCTCACTCAAGATAGTGGTGTGCTTCACAACCTTGAATGAGACTCTACACTACTTCGTATGCATGGATATTCGAGGAACATTTTAAAACCGCATGCTCTGATAGCAAGTTTGTAACAACTCGACCTAGGGGCCTAGTCGTCACACAATGAATGAGATACCCAAAGGCACCTCACCCAAAACATCTCAAGTATCTTAAGCATTCATAGGCTAATGTAAAACGTATTGCAGAAAAAGTATGAGAAAAGGGATTAAGGCCAACTTAATAATGAAACAACATCAAAAATAGTAGAACTACTACAATCATTTGTTTGTCCATATATATACTAACTATATCATAAGCGGATGGGACCGGTATCAGTCGATCTCCATCAAATAAAAAGAAGTCCAAAACAGTGCCATATAGAAAGTAAATGCCCCAGAAGGGCTACAAATGCATCATCTAAAATCAAAGAAAAGATACACGATAGAAGGAAAAAGTGAAAGAGTCCTAAACTAAGGGCTCCTCAAAATAACAAGCTAGATTTGGGTGTTGAGTACTAGCCACGAGCCAGTGGAGTACTACCTGTCCTAACATTGTTAAATCATGCAGAAAAAATTTGTGTTAGTAAGTTTGAATGTACTATGTATGTGAGATGCAATGCATGGATGAAATTGTAATGCCATCATTCTTAAACATAACATATAAGTATACATAAGATAAAAGATACATAAAATAAGCTTAAGCATGCACAAGGAATATGGCTCAAGATCAATATGAAATAATGCATAAGGAAGCACATACAATGAAAATACCATAAGATCTTAAAGATTGTGGGAATAGACCTTAACCGACATATAATACCATGTGAGCTACTACATGAAATCCATCATAACTCCCTAAGTTGGCACCGGGAGATCATTTTTCAAGTAGAACTCTGTAAACTTTGCATGCATCATAATAATATAAATGGACTACATGGATCCACTATCCTAGCCTACAATGGCTTTTATGGTGGCACATAGCTTATGCGACAAAGGATTTCTTCTATGGTTCCCTTACCAAACCCCACCGTAATGTCACATTTGGTGCTAAATCATCCCAGGAAATTCTTTAAATTTCAACATAGAATCATAAGTAGCAATCATAGGAGTATCTCAAACTTAGAAACCACCAAGTGAAATGTCCTTTCATTTCAAGGACCTTTCTTAAACATCTTTTACTGTAATTGTCATCATATTCATATTTTTGATAAACTTAACTGTGAAACTCTTCATTAATACCCTAATCATGATCATAAGTCATAGAAAGACTTACTTGAAAACTAGGTGGGCTTAGTTTTTAGCATGGAACAATCATAAACCACATAAGTCATAAGAAAATTAATCTTATAAAGGAACATCGAAAATGCCCAACCTTTATGAACATCAAAACCTACCATGGGTTCATCATCAATAGTTCAAACATACATATATACTTAGTAAAATAATTACAAGAGATCATAAGTGTGACACCCCATAGCTCTATTCTTACAAAAACTTATGTTTCAAGACTTATTCTTACATATGGGAAGTAGATTAGGGTCATAAGAGACCTATAGTACTTAGCCGAGTTCAAAACCTTCATATAAATTGAGTTTCTAGTGTTAGATTATACAAGGGTCAACTTTAAATAATCATAATTCTTATCACATGATGCCTTAAATGGAATATGACATACCAAATGAAAGGTCTTCGAATTAGCTTTCTAACACCACTGATTTCACCTTATTTGGAGTTCGAACTATCAACTTGTGGAAAAACTAAAAAAATTTATTTTTGGCCACAAATTTGATGGACCCATCTACGGGTCATAGATACTTCTAAAGGCCATAGATTAGGCTCGTGGAATCGATTTTGAAACCCCAAAATATTACCTAAAAGTTTACAAATTGCTTCCTACGAGCCATGGAAGTTTATACGAGCCATAGGTGGGCCCATGGATGACTTTGAAATGTTTTTAAGAAAGGGTATTTTGTTCTTTTCTCACCCTTTCAAAGCCTAAACCTGATGTTTTTACACCTAAATAAATTCCTAAACATATTAGTTCAACCTTTTTACGCGAAAACATGCTCTCCAACTTAGAGAAAGGTTTCAAGGTAGAAAAAAGCTAGGGTTTTGAAGATAATCTTATGAATTTCCCCAAGTTTTCTTAAGATTCAAAACTTCCAGGCATGTAAAAATAACCAAAACAGGGATTATGTTTTCTATGTTCCCCATAACCCGAATTGATAGAGTTGTGAATGAATTGAATCTCCCATGAATGTTTCTTAAAGGTTTCTCTAAAATCCTGATATATTCCTATATGATGTTGCATGAATTACTAATTTTATGAATTAAATGTTTGAATTAGGTAATTTTGCTTTTCTACATGAACCCTAGCATGAATTTTTATTATTTTTACATATTTAACTTAAATGGGTATGCATAAGTATAATTTGAGCCTAAAGAGTTTATGGAATACGTAAATGATTTAATTTTGTTTTCCTAAATGCTATGAGTTATAAAGATGCATGATAGTCTTTATGAGTTTAGATCTAAACCTTAAAAGAATGCAACCAAAGAGTTGATAGTTGATGTGATGAATTGAGTTGACAAATTTCCAACTAGACTAGATGAATGAGTTAACCACAGGGTTGATGTCTTATAAGCATATTAATTCTTTGGAGGCATGTTGAGCACCGAATTGAGAAAGAGTAAGTCCAACTCGAACTTCATAAATACATAGCTATCATAGGAGAGAATTGGATCATAAAATTTGATATTTCCTTTTGTCCCAAAAACAGAACTTTATGTTACTGATGTTGGATCCACTGATGGGATGTCCCTTACCCTGGAAAGGTATGAGATAGATATGGCAAAGACATCACTTCATTGTATCATCACCGACTCTTAGGTGATGGTTGTTGGTTATAGAAACTCCTAAATACGCCTTGATAGTACTCTAAGGGTATTGGACTAGATGGCATATGAGCAGTCATTATCTAAACTACCTTCTTACTTTACACTTTTGACTTATTGATTGAGTTTCCTACTTCTTGATTTGAGCTATTTGAGTTGATGTTATTCTTTCTTTATATGTTTCTTTTTGCCAGTTTACATACCCATACATTCGACGTATGGATGTCCATTTGGACCTGAATCCTTTCATGATGCAGAGAAAGGAACTAACGATCATTAACAAGTGCCCTATTGATGACCTATTTTCATTCAGCTGATCGGTGAGTCCTCCCTTGCTTTTGGAGGACATTATGTTTTTCTTCTTTGAGTTAGACTTTTTTTAATTTTATTTAGAGGTAGCCATAGGTCTGTCATTAGCACTATTTAGAAAGATGTTTTGGAGGATTCATAGACTATACTATTGAGTTATGACTGGATTATATTCTGACTAGTTTCTTTCATACTAGTCTTACTCAGTTAGTGGATTGATTGTTTGGCCTTTGTCCTTTATTTATTATTTATCATTTATTTTCTTTAAGTATTTTTATTCATTGATGTCTTCCATATTATAATGTGATTGAAAATATGGTGAGGCCAAGTGGTTCGCTTAGGGGCTAGCAATAGTATCTGAGTACCGGCCATGCCAAGGGTACCCTCTCAAGGTGTAACAAACTTAGTATCAGAGCATTGTGTTCAAGAGTCCTAGGGAGTCTATGAAGTTGTGTCTAGTAGAATTCAATTTATGGGGGTGTTGTGCACCATACTTTATATGTTGGAGGCTATATGACATAAGAAATTGTTACACTTATGTGTATTTTGAGTTCATGCGATAGAGTTTAACTCTATTACATAGCTATCTAATTTGTGTGTTACACATTTATAGATCATGCTTCCTAAGCATACTGATACCTAAAAAGACGCTTTAGCTCACAACACTGAGAATCCCCCACTAGAGGTACCTCTTCAGATAGAGACGAGATGTCATGGTCGACGTGCTAGGGTCATTGAGGCTCCTTAAGCACCTACTTCTTCACCTACTCCTACTACAGAGGCTAATTTTAGAGGAGCTATCACTATGCTCACCCAACTGGTAACCACCCAGAGTATTAATCTGAGTTCACAAGCTCCTAATTCTAAATCCCAAGAGCCAACTGTTATAACGAGGCTTAGGGACTTTCTGAGGATGAACCCACCAGTCTTCACAGCATCTAAGGTTAAGGAAGACCCCCTAAATTTTATTGATGAGACATGAAATGTGTTGAAAGCTATGCATGCCACAGAGATTAAGGGTATTGAACTTTCTTCCTATCAACTCAAGGATGTGGTAAATGTTTGGTACAATCAGTGGGAAGAGAGCTAAGGTGAAAATGTTGAGCCTGCCATTTGGGATGACTTTGAGAGTGCCTTTCTTGATCACTTCTTTCCATTAGAGTTGAGGGAGGCGAAGGTTGAGGAGTTTGTTAACTTAAAGTAGGATGGGATGACTATCAAAGAATATAGCCTCAAATTCATACAACTATTTAGATATGCTCCAAAGATGGTCCCTGATATGAGATCTAGAATGAGAAAGTTCATATCCAGCTTGGGAAAGCATGTGAAAAAGGAGTGCAAAGTGACATTCTTGGGGTATGGACATCTCTAGGCTTATGGTCTATGCACAACAACTTGAAGAGCATAAGAAGAGGAATATGGAGGAGCATTTAAGTAATAAGGTTAAATCAGTAGGGCATGACCCTAGCCAGCATAAGCAAGGTAAGGAGGAAAGGTCTTATTTTTATAAGAGGTCTTCAAATTATACACCATCCTCAGCAAGTACACTAGTTTTGAGTAACAAGTATGATTAGAAGTCTTAGGGCTATCAGAATTCTAGAGCTCAGGGTTGTCAATCCCAAGCTAATATAACTCAAGGTTCGAGGGGCAAATCACTAGGTGGCAAGTGTGGAAAACTCTACCTAGGTAAGTTTCATCATAGCATAAATGTTTTCTATAGGTGTGGATAGACTGGTCACTTTCAGAATGAATGCCTAATGAGAAGGCTGGGTGATAGTGGTAATAAAGCTCAGTCTTTAGCAGCACTACCAGCTAGTGGTAGTTAGAGAGGTGCACAACTATATAGGCGGGGGGAAAACCCATCTGTAAGCAATGGGAAATTGACAAGATTAGGAAGTTATACCAAATGTTTTCACGGGTATGCTTCGAGTCTTTTCCTGTGATGTGTATGCCTTGCTTGACCCAAGTGCCACTTTAACATATATAACTCCATATGTGGGTAGTAAGTTTGAGATCCTTCCTGAATGTCTTCTTGAGCCCTTCAGTGTTTCTACTCCTGTTGATGAGTCCATTCTAGTTGAAAGGGTATATAGATATTACATGGTGTCTATCTATCATAGAGATACTTTGGTGGACTTAGTTGAGTTAGAGATGATTGAATTTGATATGATTCTTGGCATGGACTAGCTTTACACTTGTTATGTCTCTGTCAATCTTAGAACCCGGATGGTGAAATTTCATTTTTCGAATGAGCCTATTATAGAATGGAAGGGTAGTTCGATAGTGCCCAAAGGGTAAGTTTATTTCCTACTTTAGGGCCAGATAATTAATTTCTAAAGGATGTATTTATCACCTCATGTGAGTTAAGGCTGATAATATAGAGTCCCCACCTTTTGAGTGAGTTCAAGTTATCAATGAGATCCTTGATGTCTTCCTTGATGATTTGCTTGGAGTCCTTCCTAATAGGGAGATCGACTTTAGGATTGATGTTCTCCCTGATACCCAACCTATCTCTATTCCACCATACAGAATGGCTCACGTAGAGTTGAAAGTAATGGAAGAGTAATTGAAGGATCTATTTATAAAGGATTTATTAGGTCAAGTGTCTCTCCATGGGGTTCTCCTATCTTATTTGTTCGAAAGAAAGATAGTTCCCTAAGGATGTGTATAGATTACCGCCAATTGAATAAGGTGACCATTGTGAACAAATATCCCCTTCCACAGATTAACGACTTATTTGACCAACTTCAGGGTGCCACTATTTTCTCCAAGATAGACCTCAAATCAGGCTATCACTAGTTGAAAGTGAGAAAATATGACATCCCAAAAATGATTTTTTAAACTTGGTATAGTCACTTTGAGTTTTTGATAATGTCCTTTGGATTGACTAATGTTCCTGCTACTTTCGTGGACTTGATAAATAGAGTATTCAGATAGTACCTTGACATGTTCATTATTGTGTTCATCGATGATATTTTGGTATACTCCAAAGATAAGGAAGAGCATGTCGATCACCTCTGAATTGTTCTTCAAAACTTCATGGATAAGGAGTTGTATGCCAAAATTTTAAAATGTGAGTTCTGGCTTAAATCAGTGTCATTTTTTGGCCATGTTGTCTCAAGTGATGGTATTCAAGTGGATATGTAGAAGATTGAGGTAGTTAAGAACTGGCCTAGACCCACCTCTACAACTAACATAAGAAGTTTCCTGGGTTTGGCCGGATACTACCATAGATTTATTGAGGGACTCTCTTTTATATCCTTACTATTGACTAAGCTGACTCAAAAGAAAGCTAAGTTTTAGTGGTTCGACGAGTGTGAGGAGTTTTCAAAAGTTGAAAACCAGATTAACAACTACACCAATGTTGACTCTACTTGAGCGGACTGATGATTTTATGATCTATTGTGATGCTTCTAGAGTGGGATTGGGATGTGTTCTAGTGCACAGAGGTAAGGTCATAGCCTATGCATCCAGGAAACTTAAGAACCATGAGATGAACTATCCAAATCATGACTTAGAATTGGCTGCAATGGTGTTTGCACTCAAGATTTCATGCCACTCTTTATATGGACCACATGTTAATATATTAACAGTCCACAAGAGCCTGCAATATGTATTCACCTAGAAAGAGCTTAACTTAAGGTAGGGGAATAGCTTGAGCTACTCAAGGACTATGACATGAGGATCCTCTACCATCCAAGTAAAGCTAATATAGTTGTGGATGCTCATAGCAGGTTGTCTATGGAAACCACCGCTCATGTGGAAGAAGGGAAGAAGGAGTTGGCTAAAGAGGTTCACAGACTGGTGCGATTGGGAGTTCAAGTCGATGAATCTAGTGAAGGTGGAATACTTATGCATAATGGGTCTACATCATCACTAATAGTAGAGGTAAAGAAGAAGCAAGATCGAGATCC
>DF360042.1:0-27493 GCA_000787875.1 Solanum virginianum | reverse complement strand
TCGAGATCCTATCTTACTCTAATTGAAGAAAGATGTACATAAGCAGAAAGTAATAGTATTCGTCAAAAGGGGAGATGAGGTATTGAGATACCAAAGTAGATTGTCTGTTCTAGATGTTGATGGTATTCGAGAAAGGATCATGGAAGAAGCCCATAACTCTAGATATTCCATCCATCCAAGGTCTACAATAATGTACCGCAACTTGAGAGAGATTTATTGGTGGAGTGGATGACGAGAGACATTGTAGACCTCATTTCTAAGTGCCCAAACTGCCAAAAAGTAAATGTTGAGCACCAAAGGCCTTATGGAGTAGCCTAGAATTTTGAAATTCCAGAATGGAAATGGGAGATAATCAATATGGATTTCATTACAAGCTTATTGAGGTCTCATAGACATCATGATTTGATTTGGGTAATTGTTGATATGATGACTAAATTAGCCCACTTCTTGGCGATAAAGACTGCTAACATGGCACAGGACTATGCCTGATTGTATATTTTAGAGATTGCTAGATTTCATGGAGTTCTTTTGTCTATCATATTAGATAGAGGGACTCAAAGGTGAACCTTAGCACTGTCTTCCACCCTCAGACTGATGGCCAGGCAGCGCGAAAGATGTAGACCTTGGAGGATATGTTACGGTCAAATGTCATTAACTTCAAATGTAATTGGGATGATCACTTGCCTCTGATTGTGTTTTCCTACAATAACAACTTTCATTCGATCATCCAAGTGGCTCCTTATGAGGCCCTCTATTGAAGGAGATATAGATCATCGATTAGATGGTTTGAGGTAAGTGAAGCAGGGTTGAATGGGATAGACTTGGTACACCAGGCTATGGAGAAGATAAGATTATCCAAGAGAGATTGATAACTATACAGAGTCGCTAGAAGTCTTACACTGATGTTAAGAGAAGGGACCTAAAGTTTGAACTGAGTGATTGGGTGTAATTGAAAATGTCACCCATGAAGGATGTGATAAGATTTAAGAGGAAGGGAAAGTCGAGTCCTCAATACATTGGTCCAGAGCAGTAAACGTAGCTTATGAATTGGAGATACCATAACAGCTGGCAGCCATCCATTCGGTCTTTCACATTTCTATGCTTAAGAAGTGTTTAGGAGCTCCGTCCTTTGTTGTGCCTGTTGAAAGCATTGGAGTGAAGGATAGTTTGAGTTATAAAGATATCCCAATCCAAATCCTTGATCAATAGGTTCGTAAGTTAAGAATTAAAGAGGTTACGTCTATAAAGGTGTTGTGGAGAAGTTAATTCATTGAGTAGGCCACATGGAAAGCTAAAGAGGATATGAAAGCTAGATACCTACACCTGTTTGTGCCTCCTAATAATGAAATTGATTGTAATGCTTCATTTTTATTCTCTGAGTTATTTTACCATTGTTGAGTTAGTTATTATCTCTGAGTTGATACTCCTCTTAAGTCTATGATTATCTGAGTATGCATGTCTTTAACTATGTTTGTGCCTAAGGATGATTTTATAAATAGACTATTAATCTGAATCTTGAGTTGAAGTTGATTTCTGAAGTATGAGTATTCAAGCATTTGAGTATTTGAGTTCCTAGTGTTGTTCCTCTGAGAGGCCTCCAATTTACACATCATTTGAGGATGAATGATACCAAGGGAAAGATATTGGGACACCCTATAGCTCTGTATATGCACCTATGTTTCAAGACTCATTCTTACATATGAGAAGTGGATTAGGGTTATAAGGGACCTCTAGTGCTTAGCTGAGTTCAAAACCTTCCTACAGATTGTGTTTCTAGTGTTAGATTATACAAGGGTCAACTTTAAATGATCAAAACTCTTATCACATAAAGATTTAGGTGGCCTATGACCTACCAAATTAAAGGACTTTGAATTAGCTTTCTAAAGCCACTGATTTCACCTCTTTTGGAGTTTGGAGTCAAAAGTTATGGTCATTTTACTATAGGCTACTAGAGAAGAGGTGAGTTACGAGCTCAGCTATAGGCCATGGTTTGATGTACGGCCCATACTATCAGCTCGTGGAAAAACTTCAGAAAATTCACTTCTTGGTCCAAGATTTGATGGACCCATCTAAGGGTCGTAGATGCATCTACGGACCGTAGATTGGGCTCGTGGAATCGATCTAAAGACCCTAAAATTTTCCAAAAAGTTTATGGATTGGTTCCTATGGGCCGTGGAAGTTTCTACGGGCAGGTCGTGGAAGTTTCTACGGACTGTAGGTGGCCCATGGATCACTTTCAAAACTTTTTAAGAATGGGTATTTTGATCTTTTTCCACCCTTTCAAAGCCTAAACCTGACATTTTTCCACCTAAATAAATCCCTAACCATATCAGTTCAACCTTTTTCCACTAAAATACCCTCTCTAACTTAGAGCAAGGTTTCAAGGGAGGAAAAATCTAGGGTTTGAAGATAATCTTGTGAATTCCCCCAAGTTGTTTCAAGATTCAAAACTTCCACGTATGTAAGGCTAACCAAATCATGGATTATGTTCTTCGATGTGCCCCATAACCCGAATTGATGAAGTTGTGAATGAATTGTGTCTCCCATGAATATTTCTTGAAGGTTTCTCTATAATCCTAATATATTCCTATATGATCTTGCATGAATTACTATTTTTATAAATTAGGTGATTTTGCTTTTCTACAAAAACCCTAGTATGAATTTTTGTTATTTTTACACATTTCACTTAAATGGGTATGCATATGTATAATTTGAGCCTAAAGATTCTATGGAATCCCTAAATGCTTTAACTCTACTTTTGTTTTCCTAAATGTTATAGGGTAAAGTGATGCATGGTAGAGTCTTTGTGAGTCAAAAGATGAACCTTAAAAGTATATAACTAAAGAGTTGATTATTGATGTGATGAATTGAGTTGACAAATGTCTATTGAGATTAGATGAATGAATTACCCATAGAGTTGATGTCTTATGAGTATGTTGAGTCTTAGGAGGAGTATTAAGCATCAAATTGAGTAAGAGTAAGTCCAACTCAAAGTCAATAACTATGTAGCTGGCGTAGGAGAGGATTAGACAGTAAAATCAGATGTTTCCTATTATCCCAAAAAGAGGATGTGATGTTACTAATTTAGAGCCACTGATGGGATATCCCTTACCCTAGTAAGGTATAGGATGGATGTGGCAATGATATTGCTTTTTTGTATTATTACGTGGCTTATAGGAGATGTTTTTCGGTTAGAGTAACACCTAAATTGGTTTTGATAGTACTCTGAGTGGATCGGACTAGATGGTATATGAGTGGTCATTGTCTAAACTTCATTCTTACTTTAGACTCTTAACTTGCTGATTTTCTTGAGTTGAGCTATTTGAGTTGACATTATTCTTCCTTTATATGTTTCTTTCTGCCATTTTACATACTCATACATTCCATGTACTAACATCCATTTGGGCCTACATCCTTTCATGATGCAGAGACAGGTACTACCGATCATTATCAGGCGTCCCATTGAGGACCTACTTGCATTCAGCTGATTGGTAAGCCCTCTCCTGCTTTCGGACATCATGTTTCTGTTCTAGCTTTGAGTTAGACTTATTTTATTATATTTAGAGGCAGCCATGGGTCTGTCATTGGCACCATTTAGGCAGATGTTTTAAAGCCTTCATAGACTAGACTGTTGGGTTGTGACTAGATTATATTTTGACTAGTTTCTTTCATGCTAGTCTTACTCAGTTGATGGATAGATTGTTTGACCTTTGGCCTTTGGCCATTATTTATCGTTTGTCATTTCTTTTCTTTAAGTATTCTTATTTATTGATATCTTCCACTATTAGAATATGATTGAACGAAACTGCTGAGGTTGAGTGGCTTTCTTGGGGCTAGAAATAGTCTCTTAGAGCCGACCACACCAAGGGTACCCTCTTGGGGCATGACAATAATATCATTTAATAACTTGAAACATCATCAAATTAACAAAACATGCATAATACCTCAAAGGAACTTGAAGAAAAGTTAAAGCACTTGAAAGGGGGCTTTATGGGTGGAAGTTTACCCATAAATGAACTCACATACTTTGGGAAAACTGGAGAGAAACAAAATTGTAGGATTGAAGAAGAATTTGGAAACCCTAGCTCTTGCTTATGCCTTGCATTGAGAGACTCTTTCTTGCCTTAGAATTTTGAGAGTAAAGAATAAGGGAATGAATGAAGGGATAAGGGCTTAGAGTCTAATATAGGGCCCCTTTCCTATCCCCAAAATAAAATAGTTTAGGAATAAAAGGAACGAAAATGGCTAAATTGCCCCTTATTTAAAAACTGTCAGATTCGACTTATGAGACCTTGATTATGGGCCGTAAGTTGATCCATGGGCCATAAGTCCCTTCGTTTGATAACAAATCTGAAATTCCTAAAAACCAACTTTGTTGGACACCAAGCTACAAAGACATGTTACGGTTATATGATCTTTTACGGGACATGGTTGGACTCGTAGAGTCCTTCCACACTTAGAAAATTTCACCACAACATTGGCCCTATTCCATAAAGCACCTCACGGGCCGTATCCTAGTTTACGGGTTGTCTGATAAATTCTGAAGTCTCCTTTCAACACTCTAAATTTCTATCATGTCTAAGGTCCCACTCATGAAACTATATACGGGCCGTAAGATATCCTGTGAGCCATCACTTGGTCCATGGGTTATCCCACACTTGGAAACTTTTCCTTTCCTAAAGTTCTATGTTCAAGAATGGAACCTACGGGTTGTATGTCCACTTACGGGTCATAAGTCACCCCTTAAACCAGATTTTAGATCATTTGTTAGGCTGATTTTTCTGTGCTCAAAGCTCCTAAACAAGGGGTCGGTAGAAGTCTTCAATTGCCTTGAGGAATAGGCAATCACCTTCCTTTTCTGCATCAACACACCTCCTAACCCAACACCCGATGCATCATAATATATGGTAAAATCAACATCTTACTTAGGCAAGGTCAAAATAGGTATGATATAAACAAAACCTTGAGCTTTTGGAAGTTCTCCTCCCACTCCTCTAACCAAAGAAATGCTACGTTCTTCTGAGTGAGCCTATGTAATGAAGTTGCTATAATAGAGAAGCCCTCAACAAAACACTAATATACCCAGCTAAACCCAAGAAACTATGGATCTCTATCGTAGATATGGGTCTAGTCCACCCTCTAACAGCCTCAATCATTGTTGGATCAACCTTAATGTCCTCCTTGGATACTACATGCCCCAAAAATTCTATCGAACTGAGCTAAAACTCGCACCTAGAGAACTTAGCATAGAGCCTCTCATCCTTGAGCCTCTGAAGCATGATCCTCAGATATGTTACATGGTCAGCCTCGATCTTGGAATAGATCAAGATATTATCAATAAATAGAATCACAAAGGAATCCAAATAAGGCTAAAATGTCTATTCATTAACTCCATAAATGTTGTAGTTGCATTAGTCAACCCAAACATCATAACCAAAAACTCATAGTCACCATACCTCATCATGAGTGCAATTTTAGGAATATCGGATGATCTAATCCCCAACTGGTGATACTCGGACCTCAAATCAATTTTAGAAAACACCACTGCACCCTAAACCTGGTCAAATAAATCATCAATTTTTGGAAGAAGACATTTGTTCTTGACAGTCACCTTGTTCAATTGTCTGTAGTCTATACACCTCCTTGCAGACTCGTCCTTCTTCTTCACAAATAGAACTAGAGCATTCCACAGGGATACACTAGGCCAGATGAACTCGTTACTCAATATACCTTGAAGTTGCTCTTTCAGCTCCTTTAATTCAGCAGGAGCCATATGATAGGGAGAAATAGAAATGGGCTTAGTGTCTGGCTCCACATCAATATCAAAATCAATGACTTTATCAAGGTGGACTCCTGGTAGGTAGGTAGGAAACACATTCATAAATATTCAAACAACAGGGATAAACTCCATAAGAGGTGAATCCACATGGGTATTGTGAAATGATAGCCAAGTAAGATACGTATCCTCTATCGATAAACTATGAGCTCTAATATAAGAAATAACCTTGCTAGAATAAGAACCTCACAAAACCTTCCACTCAAACCTCGGTCCACCAAGCACAACCAAAGTAGCCATCTTGGCAAAACAATCAATAATTGCATGATACAAGATAGTTACCATACCCAAAATTACATCAAAATCTACTACATAAACAATAATCATATCCACCTAAGCATTATAGCCTACAAGAGACATAAGACAAGATCGGTACACTTGATCCACCACTAAGGGATCTCTAACTGGGGTAGAAACATGTATAGGCACATGCATACTAAAACATAATAAGTAAAACCCAACAAAGAAGTATATGGACACATATGAATAAGTAGATCCAAGATCAAATAACACAAATGCAGGTTGATGACAAACTAGGATAATACCTATAATAACAGCATCTAAAGCCTCTGGCTTGGTCCTCCCTGGAAAACCATAAACATGCGCATCTTGACCCCTACCTGACTGAACCTTGCCCTAACCACCTAGCTAAACTACTATATCACTAGCACCACTACCAGGAGCATAATCACCTCTACTTGACTAAGCTCAACCACATCTCCTGACAAGTGGTGCTATACCTCTAGCTGGAGGTGCTGAATTTTAAACTAGTGCTATTGAAAAGCTATGGTATGGCTCAAAGTGAGTCTACAAAGGGAACCATCTAATCAAGTGACTAGGATCTTCACAACCATAACAAGACCTTGGAGTGGCCTGCTATTGTGACAAACCAAAAGAGATACTATAGCTACCTCGACCTGTCGATCTCTAAAACCAAAGGAACCCAAAGCACCCTCTGAAGTTGGCGAAGAAGCATGCACCAAACCTCGATGTTGTGATGAACTATCTCCCTCATGTAAACCTTTACCTCTTGAAAAAGTGCCAGAATAATGATAGAAGCTTGGGACCTCTTGGTGTCTTCAAGCTTCTCTTGAACTATAAACTCCGTCTCCTTGGAGGTACTCTCAATAGTCTTAAAGGAGGATCTCTCACGGCCTGACCTAAATACATAGGATCTGATGGAGAAAATTAAGACTCTCAAAAATCTATGGGCTCTCTCTACCTCAGTAGGAATCAGGCCTCATACTCTACAACGATCTTACTACCTTGAGTCAAACTCTTAAATCTCATCTGACTCTCCTCCTAAATGCTTTAAGGAATGAATTAATCCTAAAATGCCTCTGAGAATATACATCACTCTATTGAAGGGAATCCAACTGGTCCAGACCTCAATGTGTCCTTCACCACTCTCTAGTGGTGCCTTTGAGATAAAGTGCAACAAATCTAACACCCCGAGGATCACCTAGGTGTCATATCCTGGGAGGGTACCTTTGGCGTGGCTAGAACTCAAAGACTATTACTAGTCTCCGAGCGAACCACTTGGCCTCATCGTCACATCATACTCAGTAGCGAAACAAAATAACTCAAATATAATATTATCCATGAAAACTCACTCATAGTTTCAAAGGAACAAGTTTGAAATTATACAATACTCTTAAAAAATCACTCACTCAATATCTATGAAGCTTCTACTCAACAATCTAGATGGTGCCATGACAGGCCATAGATACCACAAATGAATAAAGTACTTAATTAAAGAAAAAAGATAAAAAGGCCTTCTCCAGAATGTAAGGAGAGCTCACCAACTTTGAAGAGTACTGATCTGGATCTCAGCGATGCGCGACTGAAGTCCTCTATCTCCTCTATTTGCATCATGAAATGATGTAGACCCAAATGGACATCACTACATGGGATATGATGGTAAGTCAATGGCTCAAAAGTAAAGTTTTTAGAATAGTTACTTACCTCATCTCATCAACTCATGCTCAGCTCAGATTATGCAAATTTAAAACATTTCATGCATTTTAATATATATATATACACACATACACACATAATGAAAAGTAAACTCAATTTAAGACCTCATGCTCATTCAATATTGCCTGGGAGTTTCTCTTGACCGACATACCTCCCACCATCTATAACTAGGTGATGGACAATGAATATAGCATTGTTGCCTTGCCCTTCCTTAACTTGCCATAGAAAGGATACATTAACTCTACCTCATGGATCTATAATGAGTGTCCACTTACAGGTCAAGAGCCGCTAGAACAGGTTGTATGACTATCCTATGCTGGCACATAGTTCTGTGGGTTAAAGCAAAAGTATACTCATTTCCCAATTGGTGCTCGATACTTCTCCCAAGGCTAAAACATACTCAACTCCTCATTTAGCTCAATCATCAATACTCGATCAATCAACTCAAAACTCAACCTCATTGGGTTATCTCAACTCATCTCAAGTACTCATCAATTTATTCAATTAATACAAGAAATCAACTCAACTCAACATTCATTTAATGCAAATCTCAAGTACTCATCAATTTATTCAATTAATACAAGAAATCAACTCAACTCAAGTCAACATTCATTTAATGCAAAACGTCAAACTCAGCTCAACTCAAACAGTCATTTAAACTCTCTCAATTTGACTCATCATGCAAAGTAGATAAGTTCTTCATGATAATATAAATACTCAGGTTCAACATGTTTTTTATGCTTAACAATACTCAAGTTTTCTCAATTCATCAATTATCCATAGACTCAACTCAACTTAGTTTACGTAGTAATCCATATGCTCATATTAATACTTATCAAGTATAAAGTTTTAGTTCCATGTTATAAATTAATAATGCAGCCAGTAATTTCTATATCATCAAGAGAATACATGTAAAAAGTTTCAATTTAATATAGGACTTATCAAGCATTATCTCATTTTCAAATATTAACTTATGTAAATAAAGTGACATATGAATATTATCATTTATGTACAATTTTGTAACTCGAATTAGGTACTCTTTACATAATAAAGTACTTAAAAATAACTTCATACATAGTAATTATCTTGAAATAAAGATAGATATAAGTAGGAGCAACTTACTAGAGTAAAATAACCGATAAAGTCCAATTGAAAAATAAATATGAAGAACAAAATTCTTCAGTCTAAGGCGTATCTCGCTCTCTTTAAGGAGATTCAAGCCTACTACAATAAAATAAAAATATTTTTGTTTGAAATATATATTTCTTATGTTTTTCTCTGTCTGTTTCCGCCTACTCTTGTTTTTCTACTATTTTTTTTCCTTACTCATTTCTCACCTCTGTTACATTTTCAAATGAGCAAAATTCTCAGTATTTATAGAGGTTGTTTTGCCTCTTCAGCCACTCAAAAGGAAAACAGACAAACTAATGGTGTACAGTAGGAAAATAATATTAAAAAAATTTAATGGAACTTAAAGGAGTAGCAGATAAACAAAATAATTATAAAGAAAACTTAATGAAAAATATAATGGGGCACTATATATATATATTTTTTTGATTTCGTCGTTTGACTCGTTTCATTGTTCCAAACAACTTTTCCTTCTATGACATCTTCAAATTGTGATTCAAACTCCACGAAATAATTAATTTACATACTCCCCTTTTTGAAAATCCTCCTTACACTATTCCAACTTAAGTAGACGAAATTACAGGATCGTTACACTAGGCCAATGGCCTCCAAATATTGTGACATAAAGTGAAGAACTCATAAGCATCCTCACCCTACTACCCTAAAACTGGGGTGGTTTCATCTTCTAAAATTGTTCGTAGTTCTACTTATCATCAACCACAAGTACTAGCTTATGAGTAATTTGTACTGGTACTAGAACTAAAATGGCTTGCCCACTCGAACATGAATAGAGCCTATCCATCTGCCTAGGTCTATGAACCTCCCAGGTACCGATGGTACTATGCCTTGAAGTACATCCAACACCCTCAACAAAGTATCATGTAATAACAGGGTAGCTGCATACTTAAGAGGAATCTGATCTCCTCTAATCTTAGGTTCGGGCTCAAGGGAGATACCTCTCTCACAGTCTTGGGCTGGTGATGCTCCTCAACATCGGCCCCTACCTTGGTCTCCAACTTTACCCATAGCTTTACCTTAAACTAGGGACTCAGTAACAATCTCATGGGCTACCTTTCCTCTAGTAGAAGTTGATACTCCAGTCCTGGCCATCTATCAAAAGAACATGTGACACTAAGCACTAACTTGAGATTTCACATATGACTGAATTGAAAGAAGTAAAAGAAAATTTTCCTAATAGTCTCCACAGCTTCCCAAAGATAAGCAACGGACATCTCCTTGCTAATTCTTGAGATTCTATTCGACCAGGCTTGCAAACATGTGAGACCTATGAACCTGGGGCTCTAATAGCAAATTGTAACGATCCAAAATTGGGTATGATGGTAATTGTCTTTATCCATAGGTACAAGTCAGCCCAAACAGGTCACAACAGAACAAAACTAGATAATGTAGAAGCTAAAACAATAAAACAACACAAATACTGAAGATTTAAAGCGTAAGGGCAAAACTAAATCTAAAACCATCTCAGAAAGTTATGCCACATGTACAAGCCTCTAATAATCAGATTAAGAAAAAAATAATATAAGTCTCAATAATCTTTGTCTCTCAAACAAAACAAAACTAATTAAGAAGTCAAAGAGTCTTGAGAGTATGTAGAATCAACATTCAATGACCTCAATCCATCACATGCTCGATCCATGAAAATAATGAAAACGTCAGCCAGATTTGGACTCACAACCTACACATATGTGTAGAAAAACAAGGGTGAGTACCACAGTACCCAACAATAGGACCTTATCACAAGTAGAGAATAAAGAACTAAGCACTCTTTCTATCCCAACCACATACCTCTGGACTACAAACTTGCATGCAGGAAAGGCTAGCATATACAATATAGATAAAATAAACAATTACAGTCTCATATCACTGTATCCAAATAGTTTAATCTCCATAATGTATAAAATTCAAGTCATTCATCATATATCATAACACCTTAATAGTTCAATCTAGAAAATATACAAGATTCAAGTCATTCAATATATCACACTTAGTACATTTATGAACTTCTAAGTAAGGAATGATATGAAATCGAATGGAATGCCATCAAATGAAAGCAACACAATGTAAATATCAAATAAGCATGATGCATGTCTATCCTATGATATATATATATATATATCCATCGATATAATTAGACTAGAATTCACGGGGGCCACACATTGACCATGTATCCACTGAAACTATTTTTCTTCGGTATTTACTTTCATATCTAGCCAGAACCAATTTCCTTTGACTTTTTATTTATTTTTTCTTTTTCTAGCCAAAATCATTTTCTTTTGGATTTTCTTTCTTCTCTACCGAAATCATTCCCCTTACACTACTAAAAAGTGGCCAAAAAATGATGGAAAATAAAGCGACGGACTGTGTCGCAAAACAAAATCACAGACTAAGCGACACTGTCCATCACTTTCTTATTTTTTATTTCTTTTTAAATATTTTAATTATGAAAAGCGACGACTGCAACTATATGTCCGTCGCTTATTTTTGCGGATTTTTTTAGGAATTTTTATTTAATTATTTTTAATATATTTTCATAAATTGCGACGGACTCAGGGATGAAGTCCATCGCTTATATTTTTTTTAAAATTAAAATTTTAATTATTTTAATTGTATGAATTTTAATAAAGAAATAATAATTTTTTTAAAATTTTGCGACGGACAGAGTGTCAATGTCTCACTTTTTAAAAAAATTATATTTAAATAATTCAATCTTTATAATTATATTAATTATTAATTTTTTTTAAAAAATGTGATGGATAGTATGGGTATATTCCGTCACTTTTTTGGTTTAAAAAAATAAATTTAAAAATAGATTTTAATTTTTAAAAATAATATATTATTTAAAAGGGGCGACAGACTCAGGGACGGAGTCTGTCGCCCCGAAGTGAATATTACCCCTAAATTAAAATATTTTCCCCGACATTTCCCCCTCTCTATCTCTCAAAACCTAAAGAAACCCCCATTGTTCGTCAACTGCCGCCCTCTCCGTTCATCAACGTCACCGCCAGTTCACCATTTGTCACCGCCCCTCACCATTCATCGCCAACAAGTGGTTCCCACGCCAGCAGCAACTGTAAGCCCCTGTCTCTCTCTCTCCTTTTTTCTGTATTGCTTTTTTTTAAAAAATTACAAATTTTGAATCTTTGTTAGTTTAGCTTACATATGTTGTTGACATTGTTATATTGATTGTGAATTAGAGAAGAAAGTTTGTGTTTTGATTTTAGGGTTTAGTTTGATTTTGGTATGTTGAATTATTTTGTGATTTGGGGTTTTGGTAGTGTGAATTAAAGTGTATTTTGTAGTGACTAACATTGTTGATTTGAATATTTAAATGTGAATTTGTGAATGAGTATATATTTTTGAATTTTAGTTTGAATTGGTATTTTGAATTACTTTGTGATTTGGGGGTTTTGGTAGTGTGAATTAAAGTGTATTTGTAGTGATTAACATTGTTGGTTTGAATATTTAAAATGTGAATTTGTGAATGAGTATATATTTTTGAATTTTAGTTTGAATTGGTATTTTGAATTACTTTGTGATTTGAGGGTTTTGGTAGTGTGATTAAAGTGTATTTGTAGTGATTAACATTGTTGGTTTGAATATTTAAAATGTGAATTTGTGAATGAGTATATATTTTTGGATTCTAGTTTGAATTGGTGATTGATTTGTGAGTTCCCAAGTTAAAATTTAGTTTGGACTGTAGTTTGAATTTATTAGAATTATTTATATAAAGCTATTGTAGTTTTAATTAAGTTTGGATTCTAGTTTTGAATTGGCTGTATTGTATTTTAAATTTAAAAGTTTGTAGTTGAACTTAGAAAAGTCAAACAAGAATGTATAAATTTTGAACTTTAGAATTTTTGCATCATTGTAGGATATATTAGGTCCGTCAAGCTAATTAAGCCCCCGATCTCCGCAAGCTAAGGACAAAAGGTGAAGGTATTTCTTACTTTCAAAATTCTAATTGTTTTATATATTAGTTTTTAAAAATTTATTCATTGTAAAATACTTGCATCTTGCTTAGAGTTTCCATTTTTTGTCTTAAGCAATCTATAATTATATTTGAAATTTGAAGTATATTTTAAGTAGTCTAGAATTATATTTGAAATTTGAAGTATATTTTAAGTCGTTGTGAACTTAAAATTGCGAATAATTTAGAAGTTGAAGTTTATATACTTGTTAAATTAAATTTTGGTACTTTTACACTTAGAAAAATTTGAGTTATGCACTTTTAACTTGAATTATTATATTTATGATATTAATTAAATTTTAAGTAGTTATGAACTTTAAGTAGAATATAATTTAGAACTTGGAGTTTATATACTTGTTAAATTGAATTTTAGTACTTTTATACTTAGAAAAATCTACTTATACACTTTAGAAACTTGAATTATTATATTTTAGGATAAAAATTAAATTTTAAGTAGTTGTGAACTTAAAGTTGAATATTATTTAGAAGTTTAGTACTTTTTATACTTAGAAAAATTCAACTTATGCCCATTTGAATATAATTTAGAACTTGGAGTTTATATACTTGTTAAATTGAATTTTAGTACTTTTATACTTAGAAAAATTCTACTTATGCTCATTTGAAATTTGAATATACTTGAATGTTTTTTGTAGATGGATAATTGTTTGTGGATGTGTGACATGTATTGTGAAAATGATGGTCGGCTGAAATCTACATTTATTGACGGTGTTAGAACTTTCATCGATCATGCAATGACACTTCATAGTTTTACAACAAATCAATTAGTTAGGTGTCCTTGTAGTGCATGTGGGTGCATAAAATTCTTTAGTCCAGATGAAGTTATTATGCATTTATATCGCAAGGGATTTAAGCCCAGATATTTTGTGTGGGTAGATCACGGAGAAATAGATGGACAAAATGGTGTATTTTATACGATGTCAGTGGATGAATATAATATGCTTTACCACATGGTCAGATTAGATTTGAACCTGATAGGAATCAACATGATAGAGTTCATGAAATGGTCAATGATGCTTTCGGAGTTCAAGGGGGGATGGAACCTGACCAATTATTTAATGAAGCTCCTAATGAAGAAGCTAGACGCTTCTATGCAGAATTAGAAGAGGCTAGTTGTCCATTATGTTAGGGGAGTTCGCCTTCCCAATTGTCTATAGTAGTTAGATTAATGAATATTAAATTGGATTGGAATGTTTCTAATGCGGCTATGGACTCAATGGTTGATCTTTTGGGCGAGTTGGTTGATCTTGAGTTAAACATACCCAGGAGTTTCTATCAAGCAAATAGGCTTGTTTCCAAATTAGGATTGTTACATCATATAATTGATTGTTGTGTTAATGGTTGCATGTTATACTACAAGGATGATAGTGAATTGAAAAATTATAAGTTTTGTGGTGATGCTCGTTATAAGAGGAGTCCGGCTAGAAAGATGGTTCCAATTAAGACGGTGCATTATTTATGTACCTCTTATTCCTAGACTAAAGAGGTTGTATGCATCGATGAGGTTTTCCCTATATATGAGATGGCATCATGAATATAGAAGGCCACCGAGTATGTTGTCTCATCCATCTGATGGGGAAGCATGGAAGTATTATGATAATGTGTACCCCGACTTTGCTAGAGAGCCTAGAAATGTTAGATTAGGGTTGTGTGTAGATAGTTTCATAACATTCTCTAATTCTGCCACGTCTTAGTCTTGCTGGCCGATATTTCTTACTCTATATAATCTTCCTCCTGAAATGTGCATGACAAGTCCATTCATATTTTTAAGTCTATTAACGATTTTCCTGCATATGGTATGTAATCTGGTTGGATGACTGCTGGAAAGCTTGCTTGTTCTTATTGCATGGAGCATAGTAAGACTTTTACCCTAAAGCATGGCGGGAAAAATTTTTGGTTTGATTGTCATCATCAATTCTTGCCAATGGGGCACGAGTTCAAAAATATGAAGCATGCATTCAGAAAAACAGGATTGAGAATGATCCTCCACCTCCATCATTGATAAGCCATCAAATTTGGGAGAGAGTTTCTCATTTACCTGAAGTTACAAATTGTCCCGTATATAAAAGACTTCCTGGATATAGCGTTGAACATATCTGGACCAAACAAAGCATATTTTTGGAGTTGCCATATTGGACGGGTAATCTTTTGCGAAACAATCTTATGTGATGCATATTGAGAAATTTGTTTTGACAATTTGTTCAACACAGTGATGGATGTCAAGGGGAAGACAAAAGACAACCTAAAAGATAGACTGGACTTACAAGAATATTGCAGGAGGAGGGAATTGTGGCTGCAGGAACTACCAAATGGCAATATTGTAAAGCTCAAAGCTAACTTTTCATTCACAATTGCTGAGAAGCATGAAATATATACGTAGGTGCAAAATTTGATGATCCTAGAAGGATATGCTTCAAATTTAGGCAAGCAGACAGATTTGAATGAAGAAAAGTTGATAGGTATGAAAAGTCATGACTGCATGTATTCATGGAAACTTTGATTCCTATCACTTTTCCCCTATTTACCTGAAAGGATATGGAAGCCTATTATAGAGATAAGTCTTTTTTAAAAAGATTTATGTTCTGGTCAGTTATTGGACATTAGTTTAAACATGATGGAGGAGAATATTCCTGTTATTATTACAAAACTAGAGAAAGTCTTTCCATGTGGTTTCTTCGATGTGATGGAGCATCTTCTGATCCATCTTGTGAAAGAAGCCTGTCTTGGTGGTCCTATTCATACACGATGGATGTATCCATTTGAAAGGTAATGATTATTCTTACATACGTAATTAAATCTTTGTATAATCTAATCATTCATTAATATATTTTCATTCTTACATACATATATATAGAAAAATTGAAAGCTGCAAATGATCAATTAGGCAAAGGGGACAAATGGAAGGGTCAATTGTGCAAGTTCATCTTGGCAGAGAAACTAGTGATTTCTACTCCTTTTACTTTGGGGATGAAGTCCCTTGTAGGAGTAGTAAACCAAGTCGCAATGATGAGGGTTATAGTGAACCTATATTTCCACCTATTTTGAATTTTAATCAAAATGGACGAGAATCTAAAAGGAGTGGAAGACGAGGCCTCAGTCGTATGGAATACCAATCAGCTACGACCCATATTTTGCTTAATTGTCCCGAAATTCAGCCATATGTTGAGTAAGTGTTAAATTATTTTAACTTTAAATAATAAAGTTAAAATTGAGAACTAACTCACAAAAAATGTATTTGTCAATGACATCTTGTTTGTAAACACATAGGGCAACGAAGCTATATATTCAAGATTCTCAATATGGTTAAAGAGATATATAAGTGTGAAAGTTAAATATATTGAATCGATAAGTATAACGTATTCACTTTGTACCTAATTGTATCATCTTTAATACAATGTCTAGGTTTATGATGAATACTTAAACATCGAACATTCACCATTTGTGAGAGAGATCATACTTGGGCCTGATTCTCAAGTTGATACACTCCATAAGTACTTTATCAATGGTTTTAAGTTTCAAATTGAGAAAGTTACTATGCACAAGAAAACCAATAACAGTGGTGCGTATGTTTAAGATGATGTCGACGGTAATGGTTATACTATTGGATATTTTGGTGTCATTCAAGAGATTGTTGAACTAAGATATTCTGGCTGGCCCAAGAAAAAGATTGTATTATTTCGGTGTAACTGATTTGATCCATCACAAAGAGGTACAAGGGTGGACCAACAACATAACATTATTGAAGTTAAACACACCAAACAATATGCAAGTTATGAATCTTTTATCATTGCCCAAAATGCTAAGCAAGTCTATTATGCTTCATATCTATTTAGTAGAGATAAGGCTGATTGGTAGGTTGTTATTAAGACAAAGTCTGTGGGATGAAATAAAATTGAGAATGTGTTAGATGTGGCATACGAAAATGATGTCGCACTTGTTCAACAACAAGTTGATGTTGAGTTGGAAATCACACTAGAACATCCTCAACAAATACTAGAAGAAGTTTCTGATGATGAGCTTGTAATACCAAACATTGAGAAACAAGTAAACGAGGAATATGAATCATTTGAGGAGGAGGAACTGGAGGATAATGAATATGCAATAATTGAGGAGGAAGAATTTGTGGATGATGAAAATGAAAGAAGCGAGGAGGAATAGAGCGATACATTATAACTAGCATGTATGTTATTTATTGTGCTAACATTAAATTTATTTAAATTTTTTTATATATTCAATTATTACTTTACATACAGATGTCATCTGGTGGTGATGGTCCTAGACTTTGAGATCCTCTTGGGGCAAGCGGTTCTAGTTTGGGCAAGATGAAAAAGTCTAGGGTATGTC
The DNA here is from genome assembly GCA_000787875.1 of Solanum virginianum. Lineage (NCBI taxonomy): Eukaryota > Viridiplantae > Streptophyta > Magnoliopsida > Solanales > Solanaceae > Solanum > Solanum virginianum. The sequence goes on along the minus strand of DF360042.1, from coordinate 10,202 downwards.
TTGCTCTTGTGGATATTCCAGGAATTTTTTTCCTCTGCCCCCGATCTCCCTAGGCTTACAGTTACTTCTCCTACCATTGAGGTTGTTCTATTTGGGACTATGGATTCTACTGATTTACCATAGTTAGTTTTGGAGACCACACGATGTTTCTTCCTCATCGCAGCCTAGGTTTACTTCATATTACCAGGCCATGCCGCTACCCACAGTTACTGTTCCATGACCTCATAGATTATCGTCTTCGGGTACTCCATCTTTGAGTGTTCAGTCTCCCTTATTTCTGTCTCTTCACCTATCATCCCTCAGACTTAGAGATTTTAGTGAGGAGGTTATCACTTCTCCATTGACTCAGCATAATGTGCATCCTTCGGCATCAGTTTTACTAGTTTTTGCTGCTACTCTCGAGGTAGCACCAGATGTCATAGGGTTAGCTTCTGGCCAGTGAGATAGGCTTGGGAGAGTTTTGTTAGTGTTTGATGGAGCCTCGTAAGTTTGTTTTTCTAATTATTTATTTTTTGCTACATTACTAAATATTCATGAACTAATATGTTTATTATTATTCTTGTAGGTGGCATCCATTGAAGCATGCTGCCAAGGCCTTACAGGAGTGTGTTTGTAGGCTGTTTAATGAGTCCTATCACTCCTGGGGAGGGATTCCATACATAATTTGTCGGGCCATGTTTAATGAGTTTAAGGTATATAATTAGTTTACATGTTTATTTTAAGTTAAGTTTTTTATTTATAATATACTTTATCTAATTAATTATGTAACACTTTTCTTCTTATTTGTCCAGACTATGTGTACTTGGGACGAAAAGTACAATATTTGCATTGGGACCACATTTGAGAGGAAAGGCAGCTCTAGACTATCTAGCTGGTTGAAGAAAGCGCGAGATGATGGAAAGCTCGGGGGATTGGTTGCAGCCACACGTATATGAGGAGTTGCGTTGGTATTGGGACACTGATGAATTTAAAGCTTTTTTTGAGCTAAGCAAAAAGGGCTAGAGTGAGTCTGAAGGGTGGCTCATTGCACACCGGAGGTGCAAAGAGTGTTGGGACTATTTCTCGCGAGATGGTAAAATTTTTAAATTTAAAGTTTAAATTCATAATCTTAAATACTTATTTTGATTGAATATTATTTTCTTAATTATATTATTGAATTTTTATAGGAGCAAGAAATGGGATGGGTTCCATTTCAGCATGAGGTTTTCAAGAGGATTCATATTCGAAAGAAGGATAATGAGTCAGACTCGTACGTGTGGGTCGAGTCGTGGGCCGAACAATCTATATTGTATTTTTGTTCTCTCTTTTATTTTTATGTGTGTGTGTGTGTGTGTGTATGTATTAAGTATTCATTCTAACTCTGAATTTTTTTTTGTAATATGTAGCAAGAGTGCGAGCGATACGTTCGTGAGCTTGGAGATGATGTCGAACTTATGCCTGAGCTGTCCCATTAAATTTTGACTGAGAAAGTGGTTGGCGGGAGCCACAAAGGTTGGATATATGGGATGGGCTCTAGGAATGACATACGACAAATCCAATCAGGTTTAGAAGGCATTGGATTGTCGAGACAGGTCGAGGCCCTTGACCAGGTTTAGTTTGCTGTGATGTCTCAGAAAATTCAAGAACTTTCAGCTTCATTCGCAGGTTCTGAGGCAAGGAGGGTTGAGCAACAAAAAAAGTGGTACAAATCAAAGAACAAGTGCTCAACCTCGCCCATAGGCTTTTACCTCATCCTTTCGGTCCTGAATATGATAGTGAAGATGATGAGTTTGTTGAGAATAGTCCCTAGGTTCGTTTTAGTTATGTTTTGGATACTTTGGTTATGTTTTGACAGTTTAGTTATATTTTGACTATTTTGATGAACTTTATGTTTGTTTAAAATGTTATAATTGTTGGATTTTATTCGTTTTTAATGTTTGGTTTTGATTGGTTTTATGTATTTTGTTGTTGAGCTTGTTCTTGCTGTTGTTGGGTTAGTTTTTTTGTATTGAAATTGAAATGGTTTTGTAATTTGCAGGTGGATAGCAGAAACTGTAGGTTTCTGCTATCAAAACAAATGCAGAAAAAGTGACGGACTGCGTCCCTTTGTCCGTTGCTTTTCTGCAATTTTTTTTAAATTTTTTCCAGAAATGCGACGGACTGTGTCTCTATGTCCGTCGCTTTTGTAAAAAATTTTTTAATAAATTTCTGGAAAGCGACGGACAGGGCCCATAATGTTTGTCACTTTTTATAATTTATTTTTAATTTATTTATTACATGTTGCGATGGATAGGGACCCCATGTTGTCGCTTCATTAAATTTTTTTAAAAATAATTTTTTAAACTTGCGATGGACAGGGACCCCAAGTTCGTCGCTTCTTTAATTTTTTAAATAATTTTTTAAATATACGACGGACAGTGACGCTACGTCCATCGCTTTTTAAAAAAATTATTCAAAAAGCGACGAAAAATGTAAAACGACGTAGTCCGTCGCTTTTCGAAAAGCACCGACCAAAAAAATAACGAATTGGACTGTGTCACTTTTTCGTCGATTTTGACTAAAAAAAGCGACGCAGTCCGTCACTTTTGGTTGTCGCTTTTCAGGCAGTTTTTAGTAGTGTTAGCTTTTCATCATCAATGGGACTTCAAGTAAGTATATATTATCACACCACAATGATCACTTTCACAAGCATAAGAATATGCAAGATGTCCACATAAACTAGTCATTCAATAATCATTAATCAATCTCATTATTCTTTCAACACTTGTATCATCAAGACATTTCTTAATAATCACATCATATCATAGCTCAAGTCTTCAATAGCCTTTTTTCATCATAAATTAGGACTATTCATCATTGGATCCGTATTTTACAAGCACTTAGTTCAATAATTGCTCAAAATATGCATTAAACTCAACATTTTACAGAAAGTACTTCAATAGATAAATCCATGTAACATGACTCAAAGCTCAACAATTATATCAGCATGAACACTTTTGCATTCTCATCAACTGGCATTACCAGCCCAACTCACAATATCAACTCACAAGTCATGATAAAAAATAAATAGGCATCAATTCACGAATCAATTCATACATGTCATAATCACAACATCCACATTACTAAATTGTATACGTTAGAATAACTCACTAATCCCCAAGTTTTATATAGAAAGAATTGCATTCTCATCAATTGGCATTATGAGCCCAACTCACAATATCAACTCACAAGTCATGATAAAAAACAAATAGGCATCAATTCACGAATCAATTTACACATGTCATAATCACAACATACACATTACTAAATTTTATACGTTAGAATAACTCACTAATCCACAAGTTTTATATAGAAAGAAAATACCAAGTTCAATTAAACTCAACAAGGATTAGAGTCCACTTGTCTCAAATTAGCTAAACAATCACTCTATTGAAAGTGTCTTTCGCTTTCAAATCGAATTCAAAGCACCACAATCTATTCGAAAATGAATTCGCAATCACAATTTGAAGCTAACAACACCAAACTCAAGCAATTCGGGGAAAAGAAAAAAAATAACCCAAAAATTCACCATTGGAAATCAAGGTCAAAATTTGAAAACTTTTAGATGAAAATGTTCCTCTCATGATCAAGAAACCATTAGTGAAATCAATTCGAAAACGAAGCTGAAACGAGTTCATAATCATCACTTTCATGAAAAATCCAAGCTCATGAAAAATTTCCAATTTTCTCAATTGAAAACTCCAATTTGATGTTAAAAACAAGGAATAATTAATGAGTAATGATAAAGGGAGTGAAAAATACCTTTGCAGTAAAAAAAACCTCCAAAAAACCAAGCAAAAATCATACAAAGTCGAGCTCTCAATGTTAAAAATTGAAGAAAATATTCAAAATGGTTAATCAAGGGTCTAAAAATCCATTTCGGTTGTCACTATAGTGACACTCGCAAAACAGGCAAGCATCACTATAGAGACGTTTGGTCTCTATAACAGCTTCGTTATGGTGCGGTTGCTTTAGTGACCAGGCCTTCACTGAAGCAAGGACTGCACCACCAAATCATAGCAAACTTTTCAACAAATTTCAAAGACTCAAAATCAACCTTCGGGATTCATTCGAAACACTATACATATAAACAATATATGCAGCTCTACTAAATTTGATATTCCAGATACAAAGGAATCGTCAAAAATTAAATTTGAGGCCTCCTTGATCTAAATTGGAACTATCAAAAAATTTATTCTGGGTACTGAAACTCAAAATATTGATCAAAATCAAACCAAACTCTAACTTTAACTCAATTTTCAACTTCAAACCTAAAATTCATAAACAACTTCAAATCTATTTTCGACAACCCTTCTAGGCTAATTTTCAAATTTTAAAACTAAGGGAATCGATGATTTCAATTTTGAGGCCCAAATCTTTATTGACTCAAAATTTTTAAAATTAGGCAATTCAAACTTCAAAAATCTAATCTTTAGCAAAAATCTCAACTTGGAGCAAAAATTCACAAAAATTAACTTTTAAAATCAATCAAACGTGATTAAGGCCACTAATAGGAGGGATAATATGGTAATTTTATCCAAAAAAATAAATAATGACCTTCAGGTCATTATGGAAGGAGCCTATGACCATTTTAGATTGACATGTTAGGAAGTGAAGGTTAAAGGAGATTCTGTTAGTAAAGGCCCAATGGAGACGTCGTGCGATCAAGAAAGCTACTTGGTAGATCGAGAGGGATATGCATACTCAATATCCTTACCTTTTTAAGTCCTCAAGTATGCCTTTCTTCTTGACTTTCGAGGATGAAAGTCCTTTTAGTAGTGAAGTTCTAATGACCTCCAAGGTAATTTTTGTACTTTTGTATGATCTTATAATTGTATCCTTCCCTATAGATTTTTATAATCCTTGTATGGTGTCAACTTGGGTGGCATGCTCCTCGAGGTGGTTGGGTGAGTTTGGTGTGAGATTTTTCTTTTTAGGGGCTTTAAATGAAAATGGTTGAATTTAGTCAACTTCTGAAGATTTGATTATCATATGAGAATAAAGTTTCATTAGCTCTGGAAGATCCATTTTGGTCTAGGAGGAAGATTTGGGTTTCAAAGCTTTTGTTTTGAGTTTGTGCAAATAGTTATTTTTAACTTTAAAGTTGTGGCCAACTTTGACTTTGGTCAATATTTTGAGTGAACGCACTCAAATGTAAATTTCACCAGCACAGTTAGATCTAAAATGTCAAGCTTAGTCTAGAAATATCATTGATTCATTTCTTGAGGTATTTGAAATGAATATTCAACATAAGGAATTTTATAAGTTCATTCTTAGATTAGGGTTGACTTTAGCAACATCTTAATGAGACTGTCTCCATTAGTAACTTGCATACATGGTACATCTTTGATTATGGAGGCATAATTAAATAACAAATACATAATTCTAGGGGAAATGAGACTTTAAACTCAAGTTATGGGGATGTTGTAAGGAGAAGGATTAGCATGAAAACACAGCAAATAATGTCTAAGGGACAAATAAGTATGACATGCTATGGGGAGAATTAGGGATTTAGGAATTCTATCTCATCAATAACATTCAACAAGCATAACAAAAGGGTAAGGTCTATGGGAGTCTTCCATAATACATAAACATAACAAGAGTCAAGCTCATCACATGCATATCCATATCCAACAACACCTCTAATATGAGTGGAACGACGGCCAAGACATCTCCATGCTCACCCTCAAAAGATAAATATCCATAAATAGATAAGTCTTAATAAACATGAAAGTAAGTGGATATAGTTACCGAAATGAAGGACTCAACAATAGCAAGCTTCAACCGATCCGCTAGCCACGTGGAGGAGAAGGGTGAATAGGAGCTCCAATCCCTATATGGTTAGATCATGTAGGTAAAAAACATGTGTTAGTACTTTGAATGTACTAAGTATACTGGGTGCAATGCAACATAGAACATAAGCCATAATTAAACAATATGCATAATCATAATCAATGGATATAAGCTCAATATGTCATGAATGTTCAATGCCTTAGTCAAAATATGCATGATGAATCATCAAGTCACATAACATATCATACATAGATGAGAAGGGACCACAATCGATATGTAAAACCAAGCGAGCTACTACTTGGAATCTCGATGTTCACTCCACACCAGACTAGGAGTGGTCTACTTTTCCAAGGTAAACCAAACACTCACCTTACGAGAACTTACCCATTTCAGAGTATACTTCATAACACCTTATGAGACACCACCCATTTCAGTTAATGTATAATATGAGCATTACGGGAACACCACCCATTTCAGACTTCAATTAGCATGTACCTTACAAGAATCCCACCCGTTTTGGTGAATCATGCAATATGATCTATATGGATCCATTAGCTAATTCACACACCTATGGTGGCAACATAGTTAAGGGACAATGGTTATCTACCAAGGTCCTCTTGGTGCTAGGTCACAATCGCAAAGAATACTCAAATCATACTTATAGTTATAACATACAAAGCATCATAATATCATAATATTATCATAGAGTAGCTCTTCAAAACCAAAACTTCATAATATCAAGATAGGGCTTCATATCATTCATAATTTTCACAATATTCTCACATCTCATAGCATGCATAATAGCCCTCCAAATTCATAACATTCATAATTCACATGTCTTGCCATAAGGCTTTCATCAACACTAGAAGCTTGGCACACAACTTTAGTTAAACATGGTGGGTATGCATATATGCTCAAAATCATGCAAAAGTCAAGATTTAGGACATGAGAAAAATAAACAAGGCCCTTTCAAATCATTCAAAGTAACCCACAACAATAAAATAAACTTAGTTAGGGCTTCTTTAACCCTCATAAAAATTCATAAATTTCACATGACATTTTAGTGCAATGTAGTGTACAAAGGTAGAATACTATAAATTACTTCATAAAAATCATCATATAAAAGAGTACGTAAAACTTCTATAAATTTTCATAACTTGAAACTAGATAAGGAAGAGGAATGGTCGAGTTTTGTGGAGGAAATATTTTCACAAATCAAAATTCACATACCTTGGTGTGATTTAATGGAAGAAATCTGATTTGAAAATGCAAAATCCTAGCTTAGACTCTTCTCTTGAAAGCCTTAAGAAACTTGAGAGTGTTTTGGGAGGAATTTGGGACTTGAAATATTTTAGGATGAATAAGAGCGGAATAGTTTAGGGTTGTATGAGGCTGGAAAGGGCTTAATTGGGGGCTGAAATGACGTAGCTTAGGCTTGGATTATTAGGAAAAGTTGAATCTGTCCCTTATCGAAATCTCTCGGACAACACCATGAGACCCCAATTATGGGTCGTGGTCCATTTTACGGGTCATGAGAAGGGGTCTCGTCTAATAACATTTTTGAACCCTCCAAAACTTTTTCTGAATTTCAATCCACAACATGACTTACTATACGACCCATCGGTCAATGTACTATCGTGCTAGTAACTCATACCTCAAACTCTAGAAAATCATTTTTCTACCAAGTCTACCATACATTCCACGAGCACAAGCAACGACCCATAGAATAACTTACGTCTCGTATGCCCCTTTGTGAAAGCCACTAGTACTTAAAAATTTTCTGATTTCATTTCTTAGGTACTTTTATACCTTCTAACACGTGGGGCCTTATAGTGAGTACCAACCATACAATACCCAACAAGCGAACTCCTAAAAGCAAAGTCAAGTAATAAAGAATATGGGTAATTCTAACTCTTCAACCGACCATCCATAACCACAACCTGCATAAAATTAGCTCAACCTAACAATTCATAATGTACATAGCATTTTGCTTAATAACAACCCACCAATAATTATAGATTAACAACATAAGGATCAAGTTCATGCATCATAAGTCCATAAAAAAAGCACTCACAAGTTCATGAATGATAAAGGTGTGTAATGCAATGCAATGCAGTGTCAAGTATAATAATGCATGTCTGATTGAGTGATACACACTTTCTGTCTCTCAGTCCAGGACCCATGGGGGGACTTCTAGTCCATGCATCTGCCGCGGTGTGTAACACACCCCTCAAATCACATTATCCGTCACGGCATCCGACATTGACCCTCAAATTATAGTAGCCATCATGGTGTGTGACACGACTCTCGAATTATAATCAGCGAGACACGGCCCTTTTTTTCCCTGAATTCACATAATCTTTGTCACAATCTTATCTCAGAATCAATGCAAATAGGTATGTTCAAACAAATAAAAAGGAGATGACCATTTTAGTAACAATACACAATTCACAACAACATAATCGTGATATAACATCAACAATAAATCTATAAATCTTTCAAATCGTTCTCGACATATCACACAACAATATATAAGCAAGTTGCCTTTTATTATCCCCTTTTCATCATTAAGATTATTCAGTAAGAACAAGTCAATCTATCACCAAGTCTCATTTCTTTAAACACAAACAACAAGAAAATACATGTATCTATACAATTAACAACAGTTGAGAAATTCACTTGCCTTAATTAATCAAATAATTATTTCAGAACTTGATCCTTTCATAATGCTTTCGGGTGATGAAAATCTGTTCAAATACATAAGAATACGAATCCAGTAACACCCATATTGCTATATTTATTTTCGGCTCAAAAATTGAGTCAAAAAGTCACCCCGAGCCCTCAAATTTGAATATGATTTTTTTAAAATTATGTTTACTATAATAAAATAAACTCATACGCCAAATTTCAACTAAACGTGATCGTTATTCGATCATCAAATAAGAACCCTAGGGCTATATTTTCTTAATTCAACATAAATTGTACGCGTTTCTACCCTAAAAATCTATTCATAATCACGTAAAAGTTTAATAGAAAGGACGAGGATAATTACCTTAATACTTTGGATGAAAATCCCAATTTTTCTCTTCCCTTTTCCCCTCTTTTTCTTCTCTTCTTTTCTTTTTCTCCTTGAGCTTTTCTGTTTCTGTTGGGCGCCACTTTTCTTGGTTTTTCGATTTTTGGGGGCATTCAGCTACTTTTTACCTTTCCTCCTCTTTCCTTTTTTTTTGTTTCTTCTTCTTTTTTAAAAAATAATTAAGTATTAAAAAAATAAATTTCACTAATTCTATTTTAATAATTATGGGCAAAGCGATATAGAATATTAAATAAATTAATAATTTATTCCATCAATTAATTAATTATCTAAAATTATCCCTTAACTAAATAACTATAGTTACTGAATAGTTCAAATTTTTTTATTTAAATTTATGAAAAGAATCTTCTATGAAAAAGAGATAATTTAACTTTAAGATGACCTAATGGGTTATTATAAAGGAACTATTCTGTGGTTATGATTTCTTCAAAATAGACGGGTTAGTAGATTGCGCTTCCATGACATGATATAATTATGTGATTTGTGATTATGACTATTCCGTTGAGAGCTTACTTATCACTGAGCAGACCTTGGGATGGAGGCTCCAACATGTTAGTAGAGACATGAGACTCACTAGTAGAAATTCATTTTTCAATAACTACGTGTCACCATAGGAAAAATGATTACTCGTTAGTCAAGGGTCTACTTGCCAAGGTATAGTGATCATGTCATTCTTCGTATCATTATTCATATTTTCTCAAGATACTACCAAACTTTGAATCACAAGCCTGCCAAGTTGGGTCTCCCTAAGTCGTAGCTATTAGGGGCGAATTTAGTAGTAAATTAAATTTTGGGTCACGGGATCCCATGGTCATCTGATTAAATTTAATATATTACTTATATAATTCTTAAAGAATATATTAAATATTAGCTAAAGGAACTCATTCTCAAAATGACAAGTTGGTTCATTCGTTTAAGGATTTTTTTTCTAGCACAAAGGTTGGGGGTTCTAACAAGTAGCCTTTAGACTAGGCCACTTCATCGCCACATCACAACATTTTGCACTATACCAAACAATGTCAAAATCCAATAATTAGTACTCTCTCTGTCTCAATTTACTACTCACTTCGTCCCATTTTATGTGACATCCTTTGACTTGACATCATATTTAAGAAAAATAAAATGGAAGACTTTTAAAATTTGTGATCTAAATCAGTTCTTACAAATTTTTGTGGCTGAGAATAATTTCATTAAAGATAAAAGAGAAGTTTTAATGTTAAATTATTTCTAATTAGAGTAACATAACTGTTAGAACCCACCTTTTGGTACGTTGGATTAATTATGAGCCAGGAACCCC
>DF360043.1:91048-111087 GCA_000787875.1 Solanum virginianum | reverse complement strand
GCTCGATCTTCTTATATTTTTATGGTTATGAAAGACTTCTCTTAGTCTCGCTTCCCTTTTTTATAATTGGCTCTTGTTATTGCCTTATTTTGCTTCCACAACCAAAGATGTGTACATGATACTCAAAGAGACTTGTTTGGTTTGTCTTCGGACTTCATCCGTCGTTTCACATCTAGGCCTTAAGCTTGGGTCATGACAACTGCCTTGAGACCGAGTGGTTCACTTGGGGACTAGGAATAGTCTCGTGAGTGCCGACCACGTTTAGGGTACCCTCCCGGGACGTGATAAACTTTGTATCAGAGCATAGAGTTCAAGAGTCATAGGTAGTCTTTGAAGTCCTGTTTAGTAGAGTCGTGTTTTTGGGTACGTAGTGCACCACACTTCATAAGAAGGAGGCTATAGGACATTAGGAATGGTTACACTTCTTTTGTATTCTGAGTTCATGCACTAGAGTTTAACTCTATAAAACTCTTTTCTAATTTGTGTGCTACGCTTTTTGTAGATTATGCCTCCTAAACGTATTGCTGCCCAAAGAGATGCCTCTGGTCCAAGGCTAAGAATCCCCCACTAGAGGTCCCTACTCAGATAAAGACGAGGAGACAGGATCAACCTGCCCGAACTGCTGAGGATCCACAGGCACCTCCTGCATAGCCAACCTCCACGTCAAAGGTAGAGATTTCAGAGGAGCCATTGACATGCTCAGCTAGCTAGTGGCCTCCTAGAGTAATAGTTGAGGTCCCCAGGCCCCTAGTTCTAGCTCCCAAGAGCCCATGACTGTAACCAGGCTCAGAAATTTCTTGAGGATAAACCCGTCAGTCTATACGAGGTCAAAGTTGAAGAGGACCTGTAGAGTTTCATTAACGAGATATGGAAGGTCCTAAGGGCTATGCATGCAACTATAGTTGAAGGAGTCGAACTTACCTCTGATCAGCTCAAAGATGTTGCAAATGTCCAGTATAACAATGGGAAGATAGTTGAGGTGAGGATGTTGAGCCTGTTGACTGGGATGAGTTTGAGAGTGTTTTCCTCGATCACTTCTTTCCCCAAGAGTTAAGGTAGACAAAGGTTGATGAGTTCGTGAATCTGCAGTAAGAAAGGATGACTGTGTCAAAGAGTATAGCCTCAAATTCATTCAATTGTCCAGGTATGCCCCGGAGATGGTCCAGGATATGAAGGCGAGGATGAGAAAAATTGTGTCTGGGTTGGGCAGGCATGTGAAGAGAGAGTGCAAGGCCGCATTGTTGATTCCAGGTATGGATATCTCAAGGATTATCGTTTATACACTATAAATCGAGGAGGATAAGAAGAAGGATATAGAAGAGCATCTGAGCAAGAAAGGCAAATAAGCAGGGCATGAGCCCAGCCAACAAAAGCAGAATAAGGGTGATGAATCCTACTTTCAGAAGAGGTCTTCTAGTTATGCACCCTCTACAGCGAGTGCACCCATCCAACAAAACATGTATGATCAAAAATCTTATGGTCACCAGAATTTCAGAGCTCAGGGTTCTCAATACCAAGCTAGTGTGACCCAAGGTTCAAGGGGAAAGCCACCCTGTGATAAGTGTGGCAAACTTTACCTAGGTAAGTGTCGTGAGGGCATAAATGTTGTCTATATATATGGACAGATGGGTCACTTCAAGAATGAGTGTCCTATAAAAAGACGGGGTGATAGAAGTAGCAAAGCATAGTCCTCTGCAGCACCCCCAGCTAGCGATCACCAGAGGAGTACTACTACAGGTACAAGTAGCGGGGCAAACCATCTCTATGCAATGGGTAATCGACAGGATTAGGAAGTTCCACCAGATGTTGTTATGGATATGCTTCAAGTTTTCACTTTTGATTGTTATGCATTGCTTAATCCAGGAGCCATTTTATCTTTTGCGACTCCCTATGTAGCTAATAGATTTGAAATTCTTTCAGAGTGTTTGCTGAAACCCTTTACTTCTACTCCCACTGATAAATCTATCCTAGCTGAGAAGGTCTATAGAGATTGTGTAGTATCTGTATTTGCTGAAACCCTTTACTTCTACTCCCACTGATAAATCTATCCTAGCTGAGAAGGTCTATAGAGATTGTGTAGTATCTGTATTTGCTGAAACCCTTTACTTCTACTCCCACTGATAAATCTATCCTAGCTGAGAAGGTCTATAGAGATTGTGTAGTATCTGTATTTGCTGAAACCCTTTACTTCTACTCCCACTGATAAATCTATCCTAGCTGAGAAGGTCTATAGAGTTGGAGATGGTTGACTTTGACGTGATCCTCGACATGGATTGGTTTCATGCTTATTATGCCTCTATTGATTATAAGACCCAAATTGTTAAGTTCTAATTTCCAAATGAACTGGTCCTAGAGTGGAAAGGGAGTTCTATTGTACCCAAGGGTAAGTTTATCTCCTACCTCAAAGCCAGAAAGCTAATCTCTAAAGGTTGTAGCTACCACTTCGTGTAAGTTAAGTATGCCGATGTTGAGTCCCCTACTCTAGAGTCAGTCCCGATTATGAATGAGCTTCTTAAAGTGTTTTCTGAGGATCTACTTGGAGTCTCTCCTAATAGGGATATTGACTTTGGGATCGATGTTCTTCTCGATACCCAGGCTATCTTAATTCCACCTTATAAGATGGCCCCCGCTGAACTGAAAGAGTTGAAAGAGCAATTGAGGAATTTGTTAGAGAAGGGCTTTATAAGACCAAGTGTTTCTCCTTGGGGTGCTCATGTCCTATTTGTGCGAAAGAAAAATGGATCTATCAGAATGTGTATTGATTACGGCAACAAAAAAAGGTCACAATAAAGAATAAATATCCTCTCCCCAGGATAGATGACCTGTTTGACCAACTTCAGGGTATTGTTTCTCCAAGATAGACTTTTGATCTAGTTAATAATAGTTCTTATGCAAGTATTCAAAATGACCCCTTATGAAGCTTTGTATGGGAGGAGATGTAGATCACCGATTGGGTGGTTTGAGGTTGGAGAAGCTGAGTTGATTGGACTTGACCTTGTCCCCCAGTCCATAGAAAGGTGAAGAGTTATTAGAGAGGTCGAAGGTTGCAGAAAGTTGACAGAAGTCTTACACCAATGTGAGAAGAAGGGACTTGGAGTTCAAGGCAAATGATTGGGTGTACTTGAAAGTGTCACCTATGAAGCGTGTCATGAGGTTTGGAAAGAAGGGAAAGTTGAGTCCTCGCTATATCGGACCCTATCAAATTATGAGGAGGATTGGTTAGGTCGCTTATGAGTTAGAATTACCTTTTGAGTTAAACGGGATTCATCCAGTATTCTACGTTTTGATGTTGAAGAAGTGCTTTGGAGATCCTACCTTGGTGATCCCTGTTGAGAGTACTGGAGTAAAAGATAGTTTGTCCTATGAGGAGATTCCAGTACAAATCCTTGATCATCAAGTTCATAAACTAAGGAACAAAGAGATAGACTCCATCAAAGTCCTACGGAGGAATCAATTTTTTTAGGAAGGCACGTGGGAAGCTAAGGAAGATACGAGAGCCAAATACCCGCAGGTATTTGTGCCTAATGATGAGAATGTTGAAGGTAATGTTCCTATCCTTGACTTAATTGATGTTTCTATTCTTGAGTTGATGTGTCTATCCTTGAAATATGAGTAGAGCTTATAGAGGTTGATGAAAAGTTGAGGGTTTGAGTAGTCAAGTGAGTGTTAAGACGAGTCTTGGGTCTATTAGTGTTGTATTACCACCTCTACTCATCATTCATAGGATGAATGATCCCAAGGGGGAGATAATGTAACACCTTGTGAAATTTTAAAAAATGCCCCTAGAGGAGAGATGTACATATAGCACGTCTTCCCATGCTCGGATGACAAATTCGAGACCAGATTTGCGATCAGCACAAAAAATTGAGTGAAAAAATGATCTCGATCGATTTTTGGAATAGTCGGATCAAAAGATAATTTTTTTGATGCAAAAACCCAAACCACTGTCGGTGTGCTCCCAAGGTGCGATGCACCTGCAACACGGACCAAAACTTATGTTTTATTTTCACATTTCTGTAAAACTCGTTCGAAGAATTTTTGACGAAAAATACTACTCCGTGCCCAATCTGTGTGCAGACCAGTGCATTTCAGAGACAATTTTTCTTTTATTTTTTGGGGGGAAGTTTGGACAATTCCCAACCCCTCCTAAGTCCATAAATAAATATGAGGTTGTTTGTCTTCAGAATAAGGGTTTTAAACCCAATTTTCAAGCCTCCAAGGTCAGAGATTTGAGAGAAAAAGAGGAGAAGGGATTTAGATCTTGAAGTTGGGGTAAATTGCTTGTGAAGATTTGTGTTATTCTTCATCCCAAGTATGTAAGACTAACTTAAAAACATAGAATTGTTTCTCCATGTGCCCCTTAACTTAAAAAGGATTGATAGATGGATGTATTGAGTTTATATATGTAATTCCTGAGTATTTCTTGAAATCTATACCTATATTATGTACTTATGTTGATGGCCATCAGAAACTTGATTACAGCATAAATGGTTTTTCTAGAATTCTACATGTTATTTTATTAAAGATCGCAAGAATGAACTTAGGAAATGGGTCTAGAGCCTTGAAGGTATGAATGTGCTTGTGATCTTTATTGTGGTCATAATGCGAAAATATTGATGATGATGTTGATGAAATTAATGTCAAAGCAGTCTTAAGAGTATGTTATTAATTCTAAAGAATGTCCTTAATCCAATGAGTTGATGGTTGATGAGAGAATTGACATTCTATGTCCAAAAGAGACTAACGAAGAGTAATCCTAATGTTTGATGTCTTATGAGCATGTTGAGTCCAATGAGAAGTATTGAGCACCGAAAGTCTCACTCGCACTCATCAGTGGTTCGTAGGTGATGGTTGTTGGTTAGACAAACTCCCATATAAGTTCCCTACTGATAGTACTCTGATGTTGAGTTGATGGTATGAGTTTTGATTGATACTGATGAGTCATGGTCTACTCTATCCATAGCTAGATGGACATTTGTCATTCTGAGTGAGTATCTTATGAGTTGAGATTTTTCCATGTTATTTCTATTTGTATTGTTTCACTCAGCCATTTTACGTACCGTACATTCCATGTACTGATGCCACTTGGCGCTGCATTATTTCATGATGCAAATACCGGAGATAGAGGGCTTCAGCAGATGCATCATTGAGGTTCAGAGTTCCCTAGTTCCTAAGATTGGTGAGTCCTCCTCTATTTCGGAGGATACCATTTATTTTCTTTCATACATTTTGAGTTAGCTCTTTGAGTTTGTGGTAGCTATGGTCTGTCACTGTACCACCCTAGACCGTAGAAGTAGATGCTTCATAGACTAGAGATGATGATTTGATGTTGGGGCCTTTCTCTCTTTAAATTGAGTTTCTTAAACCTGCTAATATGTCATAGATGTTAAGATTGATGTTGTTGGCCTATGGCCCTCTTTCATTGATGTAGAAGTAACTGAGTTACCCACTGTCCTATTCCCTTTATTTGAATGGTTTCTGCTACATTAGATTGAGTGAATGA
Organism: Solanum virginianum; assembly: GCA_000787875.1. Classification (NCBI taxonomy): domain Eukaryota; kingdom Viridiplantae; phylum Streptophyta; class Magnoliopsida; order Solanales; family Solanaceae; genus Solanum; species Solanum virginianum. Next base: position 105,584 of record DF360043.1, on the reverse strand, counting down.
CAGTCTTGAGACCTAGTGGTTCACTTGGGGATTACCAATAGTCTCTGACGTGTCGTGGATGTGTAGTGTACCCTTTTGGGTCGTGAGAGTATGAGATTATCTTATTTGTAAGTGATGTTATCATATTAATTATGATATAAAGTGGAAATAACATTCATCTGTCTCACCAATTAATTGTAGATTTAAACAATTAAAAAATAGAAAAGATTATTTATTTTAGTCAACATATAATAGTTATTTTAATTATTCTCTGTCCATTTAAAGACATGTCTAGATTGAGGTAATTAATAAATTAAGACAAGGTAATGGTCAACATTTATATCAAAGTTGACCCATGAGAAAAAGAGATAAATTAATGTTTGGTGCACATAAATATATTACACTATTTTTCTTCTTATTTAGAAAATAATTTAAAAAGTAATCAATCTTTTATATTTTCAATCTTTGTGAATATTGTTTTCTTTAGGAATAAAATTATTTATGAGCATTAATGTTGTCTCATGGCCACTGGGTATGTTGTTGTAATTTGTCTCTTGGAAGTTGACTCATGAGAAAAGAAGATAAATTAATGTTTGGTGCACATAAATATATTACACTATTGGTGCACATAAATATATTACACTATTTTTCTTCTTATTTAGAAACTAAATTTAAAAAGAAATCCACCTTTTATATTTCCAAAATCTTTGTAAATATTATTTTCTTTAGGAATAAAATTATTTATGAGCATTAATGTTGTCTCATGGAAGTTGACTCATGAGAAAAGAAGATAAATTAATTTTTGGTGCACATAAATATATTACACTATTTTTCTTCTTACTTTGAAAATAATTTAAAAGAAATCAATCTTTTACATTTTCAATCTTTGTGAATATTGTTTTCTTTAGGAATAAAATTATTTAGAGCATTATCAAAAAAAATTATTTAGAGCATTACTGTTGACTCATTAAAGTTGACTCATGAGAAAAGAAGATAAATTAATATTTGATACACATAAATATATTAAACTATTTTTCTTTTTATTTAGAGAACAATTCAAAGAGAAATCCATCTTTTATATTTTCAATCTTTGTGAATATTGTATTCTTTAGGAATAGAATTAGTTATGAGCATTAATGTGAAAAGATTAAAAGGGAAGAATAAAAAGGTAAAATCCTTCAAAAACTATGATCTTTCAATTAAATACAAAATGAAGTAAAGTGCAAAACTGGTGCGAGTAAAGTGCAAAACAACTAGTGCGAGTAAAGTGTCACACCCCATAACTCCATGCTCTTATGAATTCATGTTTAAAGTTTCATTTGTTTAGGTGGGGAGTGTATTAGGGTCATGGGAGACTTATAATACTTAGACGAGTTCAAGACTTCCCTATGAATTAAATTTTGGGTGTTGGTTTATGCAAGGGTCACTTTAAATGAGCATAACTTTTAGCTTACTTGGAATTGGATGATCTACGACATGTCAAATAAAATCCCTTTGAGTTTAGCTTTCCAAATCACTTGGTTTCACCTCATTCCAAGGTCGGATGAAGGAATTATGACCGTTTTCGGGAGACCCTCCCATGCAGTGAAGCCACACGGGCACCTATCTGGGCAGTGGGGCTTTGTTTGGGCTGTGTGGGATGTCTTGAGCTGGAAAAGGCCATTTTTGGTCTAAGGGATGGGACAGGGCCGTGTGGCTTTCCACTGACCGTGTGACTAGTCGTGGAGGTGTGTGCAAGTGAGGCATAGTGGGAGTGGGAGGAGTTTCTTGGCCAAGTGTGGTGCCACGGCCATCCTCACTGGCCGTGGCAAGCTCCATGAGCCATGGCCCTTGGTATGGGGGTCTGGCAACATTTTTTCTTGCCAAGTGTTATACCACAGGGCTCCACACAGACCGTGTAGCTTCACACGGCCCGTGGAGGCCCCTGTATAGGTGGCGAGACGTTATTTTTTCAAAGTGTCCCAACTTAAAATTTTGACCAAGTATCACCCCACGGGCACTCAACACGACCCGTGGAGTTCCACACGACTCCTGAGGGCCTTAGTGGGGCATCACTTTGCCAATTTTTTCATCCGTTCACTAACGGCGTTTTCATGAATTTAATCCATTCTAATGACCTTTTTTAGACTTCCAATGCTATCTTAGCCTCCCCAAAATACCTAAACCCTATTCAAAAGGATCAAACTGATTACTCTCAACTTGAACACACTCTCAAATTCTCTCAAGAGGATCCATCAAAACCCCAATAGGAATTCAAGGGAACTCAAGAGCAAGCTTTGGATTCCAAGACCTCCTTCCAAGCTTCAAGCCTTTCTCAAGCCAATTTCAAGCAATTCAAGGTCTAAGGTATGTGGGTTTAATCATTGGGTTATTTCACCCATGGTGCCCAATCTTCCATTTTTGTTATGAAAAATACATGTTTCCAAATTGTGTTGCTTGTGGCTATTAACCATTAGTGATTTTGATCATATTGTCACGGACTTAGACCTTCGCTAAGACTTCCACGCGACACTAGTCGATTTGCTCATGATTCTTTCACGATCTTGCAAATATTAGTAAGTCTTTCAACTCTAGATCGCTAAGGGAACGCTAGATTAAGAAGACAAGAGAACTTTTAGAAAGAAGACTCCTTTAACACTTGGAAGATTGCTTACACTTTCTTGGATGGTTTGTACAAATGGGTGGCCCTCCTATTTATACTACTACCTAGGGGCCAAAGTTTAACCCTCCTATTTATACTACTACCTAGGGGCCAAAGTTTAATTAATAATTACTTATAAATCCCTCCCTTATTTACACTTTAGTCCCCTCTCTAGAAACTTTCACACTACTCTAGAGAGAAATAAAGACTACAAGATATTTCTATACAATTCTAGAATCCTTCAGGATCCTCTTTCAAGCTCCACATGTGTCTAGAATCTTTCACACATCTCTAGATTCTTCCACACATCTCTAGAGAATTTCACACTTCTCTAGAGTCTTCCAAGGAACTTCAAGAGCTATCCACAATGTTCTAGAGTCTTACAGAAACCTCTCCAAGACTCTAGTTTCTTCTCCTTGACTCTAGATTCTTCCACACATCTCTAGAGAATTTCACACTTCTCTAGAGTCTTCCAAGGAACTTCAAGAGCTATCCACAATGTTCTAGAGTCTTACAGAAACCTCTCCAAGACTCTAGTTTCTTCTCCTTGACTCTAGATTCTTCCATATTTTTAAGAACAAGTGGCGGGTCATTATACTCTCCCCCACATGATGTTGCGACGTCCTCAGAGCAATGCTACTGTTAGAACTCCCTGTCTCGACCTTCGGACTGCCACAAGTCTTTGTGTCATCCCCTTGTGGTCTTCTCTGGAGTTCGCTCACTTTCCGTGCCTAAGGAGTACTATTGCAGTTGGTTGTCCTTTCTCCCTCTGGGCTTCCTTCGATGGCTTCTCCTCTAACAACTTTTCCTCTTAGCGGGCATGGAATACGACAATGACTTTTTACCCTGGAACCCCTCCACAAGCAGCAAGGCCTATTGCTAAACTTATCCCCCTAACTTGGGCATCTACACTAAGGGCACCATGCAAGAACCTCCTTGCTCCAAGACCACAAGTTATTGGAGGTAGGGCTCGATCACCACATGGTACTTCCGAAAAAATTCTTGCCCAAGGATGATATCAAAGAGGAATATTGGGGCAACATGGAAGTTGGACTTTCCATGCCACTCATCTAACATTATATCGACTCTCTGAGCAACACCACACATAGGAGTCATTGGCTCATTGACCATCCTAAGTTGCACATTACTTGGGTTATATTTCAGCCCCAACTTGGTTGTTGCAGACTTAGTCATGATGTTAGCCTCTGCACCTGTGTCAACCATGGCACGAGTGAGAAGCCCATTGATCATGATGTCCATATATTGTGCATGGTACTCCTTCGTCTTCTCTGGTTGTCGCATGATAGCTCTGTATAGCCCAATCACGCCTACCCAGGCCATGTCCGAATCTTCCCACAATTCGGGTGCCCTTTTCTGTGCCTTCTGTTCCTTCTATTCTCGCAATATAGCACCAAGGCTCTTAAGTTCAGGTCACTTCTTGTAACTATGCGGCCCCCTGCATATGTAGCACTTAAGCTCTTTCTCAAGCTGCACCTTGCCCTCTTCGTTGCTTTGTCGTCCGAACCTCCTATTATCAGGCCTACCGGTGTCATGATACTTGGGATGTGGTTGCCAACCCATGCTTTTACTACCATCTCCCCCACCTTGGTCATGACTGCCATCCGAGTCTTCTCCCCGGTCTTTACCTCACTTGTTATGTCGAGAGTTCGTCAAAGCTTCTGCCTGTGTGATGGCCTCGTCAATGGTCTTAACTTGTTGGTGTTCCAGCTCTATCTTGGCCCAATTCTATAGGACATCCATGAAGTGGAACATCATATCATTATCCGTGATATTGGGGATCTGGAGCGTAAGGGTAGTAAAGCTCCCTGAACTTTTGCTTTGCCTCATAGATAACGTTGTTTGGGAAGAAAGTCTTCTCGAACTCACCCTTGAACTGCTCCCATGTATCGATGGTGCATAACCCCTTCCCTACTTCTGACTTCTTACCTTTCCACCATAACATGGCCATCCCTATCAGATACAACACGATTGTGTTGATGTTCATCTCATCGCTACTCACCTTGTTACACTTGAAGTAATTCTCCAAGTGCCACAAGAAGTTCTCCACCTCTTGCGCGTCACGGACGCCTTTGAAGACAGGTGGCTTGGGAGCCTCAATCTTGGCCTCCCGTTCAATGGTCACTATCGCAAATCTCCCTTCTGCAATAACTTCCTCAAGTGCGTTGACTCTCGTGTTCATGGCTTCTAGCATGTCCATGAACCTACCCTCCAGCGCAGCAACTCGGCACTCCAAGAAAGTGAATGTTTCTTTCGCCTCAGCCTCGACTGCTTTCTGCCCATCCATGTCCTTGCGGATGTTGTCCATTTCCTCAAGGGTGAATTCCTCCAAGGTCTTGAACTTGCCATCAAACTCGTTCAAGCTCTTGCCAAGGAATTCCACTGCTTGACGGGCAGCGTCTACCCTTGTAAACCACTCCATGATAGGGGTGACGTTTGTGTGCTCCTCGACATGCTCATCGTCACTCCCCTCTGTGGTTGAGAGTGAGTGGGTGGTAACTATGTTGCTTAGTGTGGGCTTGATCGGTAATTCATCTTTCTTGGAGTTCTTTTTTCCCTTTCGGGGCTTCTTGTCAATATTTGCCTTGACGTTGGCGGCAGTGAGGGCGTCAGAGTCTCCTTCGCTTGCCATGATTTCCCTTAGTAGACCTGTTCTGATACCACTCTGTCATGGACTTAGACCTTTGCTAAGACTTTTGTGCAGCACTAGTCGATTTGCTCCTGATTCTTTCACGTTCTTGTAAATACTAGTAAGCCTTTCAACTCTTGATCGCTAAGGGAACGCTAGATTAAGAAGACAAGAGAGCTTTTAGAAAGAAGACTTCTTTAACACTTGGAAGATTGCTTACACTTTCTTGGATGGTTTGTACAAATGGTTGACCCTCCTATTTATACTACTACCTAGGGGCCAAAGTGTAATTAATAATTACTTACAAGTTCCTCACTTATTTACACTTTAGTCACCTCTCTAGAATCTTCTATACTACTCTAGAGAGAAATAAAGACTACAAGATATTTCTATACAATTCCAAATTCTTCCAGGATCCTCCTTCAAGCTCCACACGTGTCTAGAATCTTTCACACAACTCTAGAGAGTTCCACACATCTCTAGAGTCTTCCACACATCTCTTAGAGAATTCTACACTTCCCTAGAGTCTTCCAAGGAACTTCAAGAGCTATCCACAATGTTCTAGAATCTTCCAAAAACATCTCCAAGACTCTAGTTTTTTCTCCTTGACTCTAGATTCTTCCTTATTTTTAAGAACAAGTGGCAGGCCCTCACCATATACTATGTTGGGCTTTCATAGAAGTTTGATTGAAAACACATGTTTACTCACTTAAAGTCTATACCATGAGATAATTTACCTATTATTACTATGCATGTTTTGAGCTATGGGACTATGATCTATTATGATATTTGATGAGGACATGAGGATTTTACCAAATGTTGGTGGGTAGATTTACATTAAGTTTTATTACATGATTTCACTCTTGAATTACATGATTTTGAACTAGCATTACACACCCGCCAATTGTTTGATAAAATGTCTTGTTAAGGATTCTTGATTTATTGATGATCTATTGCATAGCTTATGAGTCAAGTGACTTTGTGATGGTTAAGTGAATGTATATATGTGTTTAATTTATGTAAAGCACCCATGGTATTGCAAGTGAATTGTTGAGCTTCCATGTTTGTTGTGTTCTTGGGAAAATGAGAAGTTCTTTCTTGATGCTTGAATGTGATAGTTTGATGAGCTATTTTCATGAATATATGGACATTCTATAAGACCTACCGAAGAGGCCATGCCGTAAGGCAGAGTGACTCATGATTTCTACCGAAAAGATCATATCGTAAGGTAAGGACATCCTATAAGGCCTACCAAAAAGGCCAAGCGGTAAGGTACAATTCATGGTTCCTACCGAAAACCTATAACCCCTACCTAAAAGGCCATGTCATAAGGTATAATTCATGGTTCCTACCAAAATGATTATAATGTAAGGTAGGATAAGTCATGGCTCCTACCTAAAAGATTATATCGTAAAGTAGGGGACGTCTTATACTACCTACCGAAAAGACTATGTCGTAAGGTAGGGGTAATGGTAACACCCTCTAAAAAAGTTATACCATAAGGCGGGTGGGTGGCTATGTGGCCCACCTCAAGCATGTTTGTGTAAGGTTCGAGCATACTTATATTCCACATTGGGATTACGTCCCTTGATTATGACTAAGCATGTTTTACTTCAAGCATTGATCATGTATGTCATATTGATATTACACTATCTCTTACTTATGCTTATGCATTTTGATTATGTTACTTATCCCTTGTTGCACTACATCCCACATATTTAGTACATTTAAACGTACTAACGCATACTTTATGCCTACATGATGTTACTATGTAGGGACCGGAGCTCTTCACGATCATCCCGCTCGTGGATAGTTTTTGACATCTTGAAGATAAGCTTGTGGTGAGTCTCCAAGTTCAGGGACATTAGCTTTGCTGTCTCTTGCTTATGTTATTTCTTTATGATGAACACTTTGATACTAAAAGGGTGAGCCCAGAAAGGTGTCTTGGCCCCCGCCCAATCTATTTTAGAGGTGTTGTTGGACAAGTGATATAATTACGTTTGAGCTTTGACTCTTTATGATTTATACTACTAAACACTTCTCTTAGCCCTTTATCTTTAATTGTACTCTCTTATTGTTATTCAATTACTTCTGCGACTAAGGATGTGTAAATGATATGCTAAGAGGCTTGTTTGGGGATGCCTGCGGGTTCCCATTTGTCGTGTCACGTCTAGGTCCTAGGCTTGGGTCATGACATAAAGTGCAAAAATGGTATATCTCAATTTTATTTTTGTTCAACTATCTAATGACTATCAGAAATAACCTCTAGATGAGAATATAGTTGCATACACAATATCTTTTTCATACCCTACTCATAAAATTACACTAATTATATTATTGTTGATTCAATTATCCAATATCAAAAGCCTAAGTGCATACAAATACTCACTTTTGAAACTACCATTTAACCTATACTTGAACATCTAAAAAGCTTATAAATCTATCTATTTCAAAATGACTTTGATTGTGTGATGCTTGAAGTTCTCCATTGCTAAAATTTAGTTATTTTTTGCCTTTTTCACTATAGTCACACTCCCTCTCCCCCTCCCTCTATCAAACAACAATTATTCACTATTAAGTGAACACAGGAATTAAGAGGCAGTAAATGACAAGAACAATTTTATCAAATCACCCTATAAATCATCTAAACACTTAAAAATTGTACTTTTTTTAATAAGAATGATAAAAACAGACAAAAATGACTATGGGGTAATGAATTTCTTACTGAATTCTCATTGTGGGTGACGTTTTCTAAACTATCTCTAAATTGATTGTGTGATGCTTGAAGTTCTCCATTGCTAAAATTTAGTTATTTTTTGCCTTTTTCACTATAGTCACACTCCCTCTCCCCCTCCCTCTATCAAACAACAATTATTCACTATTAAGTGAACACAGGAATTAAGAGGCAGTAAATGACAAGAACAATTTTATCAAATCACCCTATAAATCATCTAAACACTTAAAAATTGTACTTTTTTTAATAAGAATGATAAAAACAGACAAAAATGACTATGGGGTAATGAATTTCTTACTGAATTCTCATTGTGGGTGACGTTTTCTAAACTAAACAGACAAAAATGACTATGGGGTAATGAATTTCTTACTGAATTCTCATTGTGGGTGACGTTTTCTAAACTATCTCTAAATTGTTGGGAAATAGAATCCTTAAGTAGATTAACAAGTGCAATTGAAGTTCCTTCATTTGCTGATGAGTGTATGACAAAGCAAACTAAAATTTCATATGTCAAAATGCTCATTGAACTAAATGTTACCAAAATAATACCTTAGCAAATCAATGTTATGGATCATAGCAAGAAAGTGTTTGTACAGCTTGTGGTCCTTGAGTGGAGACCTAAATATTGTGATAAGTGCCAGTAGATTAGGAATCATTGCCAACCTACCATGTTACCAAATAAAGACCAACCAAAGAAGAAATGATCTGACAAACAAGTGGCTCAAGCATGGAAATATAAAGGACCAATTCAACCTCAAGTACAATAAGTACAATAGGTAGATTAGTAGCCTAATAAAGGAAATGGGCAGCAAAGCATAGGGAGGGGTATTGATCAGAGATAGAGGAAGTATGAATCAATCCTACATATTTCAAATGAGTTGAGGCAATATAATCTTAGCCTAAATACTGATTAGGCTAATTCAATGGGGCCATATCATCACTGTATATATAAATTCAGGAGTGCAATTTTGCTGAGGAGTGTATGACAAAGCAAACTATAATTTTATATGCCAGAATGTTCATTGAAGTGAATGTTACCAAAATAATACCTTATTTGAATGCCTAAAGAATAGTAAATATGCTTCACTACCTATTGATAGAGGTGAAGCTCTCAAAACTAGCTAATGAAGTGGGTATTCTGGAATGTAAGAGGAGTAAATAACAGATATAAACAAAAGAAACTTAAAGTTGCAATTTAATAAAGTAAGCCTTGTTGGGATTATAGAAACTAGAGTTAAGGAGTACAACATGAAGAATATAATAAGAGCAATAGCACTTAGATCGGAGATACTTCATAACTATGATTCAGTACTCAATGGTAGATTATGCCTTATATGGGATGGGAATGAATATAAGGTGACAAAAATAAAAAGCACCCCACAGCTACTACACTGCTTGATCATTGATAGAGCTAAAGATCAATAACAATTACTTAATATTATATATGAATTAAACATTATTGAGCTGCGTAAAAATTTGTAGCAGGAACTAAATGAACTAGCACAAAAAAATTGATCAACCTTGGCTCATAATTGGGAATTTCTATGCTATATTATCCCCTCAGGATAGATTACTAGGAGTTGTTACTTTAACTGATATCAACAATTTTAAAGAATATGCGTACATCATTGGAGTCACTGAACTCCTTTGGAAGGGGCATTACTACTCTTGGTCTAATAAGCAACAAGAACAAGCCAGGCTATTAAGAAGAATTGATAGGATTTTTGATAATTATGAATAGGTGATTTAATGAGGCTATCCTATCACTTTATATATAAATCCTAGAGTACAATTGGAGTTTCTTTATTTACTGATGAGTGTACGACAAAGCAAACTATAATTTATTTTTCAGAATGCTCATTAAAGTGAATGTTACCAAAATAATACCTTAGTAAATCAATGTTATAGATCGTAGCGGGAAAGTATTTGTACAACCTATGGTCCTTGAGTGGAGGCCCAAATTCTGTGATAAGTGTCAGAAGATTAGACATCAATGCCAAGGTACCATGTTACCTAAGGAAGACCAACCAAAGAAAAAATGATTCGGTAAATAAAGGACTCAAGCATGATAATATAAAGGACCAATTCAACCTCAAGTACAATAAATACAATAGGTAGAGCAGTAGCCTAATGAAGGAAATGAGCAGCAAAGTATAAGAAGGGGTACTGATCAACAAAAGAGGAAGAGTGAATCAACCATACAAGTTTCAAATGAGTCGAAGCAATATAATCTTAGCCGAAATACTGATTAGCCTAATGCAGCTTTGGATCTTGCAAACTTTCATGTATTGGCAATCATACCAACTAAGAATGAATTTTGAATACCTAAAGAATAGCAAACTTGCTTCACTACCTATTGATAGAGGTGGAACTCCCAAAACTTGCTAATGAAGTGGGTATTCTAGAATGTGAGAGGTGTAAAGAGATATAAACAAAAGGAACTCAAAGTTTTTTTGCAATCTAATAAAGTAAGCCTTGTTGAGCTTGTAGAAACTAAAGTTAAGGAGCACAACATAAAGAATATAATTAGAGCAATAACACCTAAATAAGATATACTTCATAACTATGATTCAACACTCAATGGTAGATTATGCCTTATACGAGATGAGAATAAATTTGATGTGACAAAAATATAAAGCACCCCACAACTACTACACTGCTTGATCACTGATAGAGCTAAAGATCAATAACAATTACTTACTATTATCTATGTATTCAACATTATTAAGTTGCATAAAAATTTATGGCAGGAACTGAATGGACTAGCACAAAAGATTGATCAACCTTGGATCATAATCAGGAATTTCTATGTTGTATTATACCCTAAAGATAGATTACCATGAGTTGTAGTTGCATTAACTGATATCAAAGATTTTAAAGAATGTGTGTACAACATTGGAGTCACTGAACTCCCTTGGATGGGGAATTACTATTGTTCGTCTAACAAGCAACATGAACAAGCCAGGATATTAAGCAGAATTGATAGGGTTTTTGACAACTACAAATGGATAATTCAATGGGGCCATATCATCACTGTATATATAAATTCAGGAGTGCAATTTTGCTGAGGAGTGTATGACAAAGCAAACTATAATTTTATATGCCAGAATGTTCATTGAAGTGAATGTTACCAAAATAATACCTTATCAAATCAATGTTACGAATCATAGAGGGAAAGTGTTTGTACAACCTGTGGTCCTTGAGTGGAGGCCCAAATTCTGTGACAAGTGCCAGATGATTAGACATCAATGCCAAGGCACCATGTTACCTAAGAAAGACCAACCAAAGAAGAAACGATCTGGTAAATAGATGACTCAAGCATGACAATATAAAGGACTAATTCAACCTCAAGCACAACAGGTAGAGTAGTAGCCTAATGAAGGAAATGAGCAGCAAAGCATAGGGAGATGTATTGATCAACGAAAGAGGAAGAGTGAAAATATAATGTGCATAAAGTCACTACCTCTATAGGTGTAAGCATTTTCTTCTCACTAATCTTGTCATATTTCTGTTTTTTTGTGCCAGCTTTCAGACCCTGCCATGGCAGACTAAAAAACACAATCAAATATGCTAATTCTAAGAAACAAGTAAATGCACATGGAAATAAAGATACAGGCATCAAACATGAACTTCATCTGTAATTTCCGAACCTTCCTCTCAAAAAATACATAAGCACATAACCAAGAGACTCTAGATCATCTCTTCTACTTTGTTCTGCATATGAGGAAGAGAGGTAATTAAGTAAAGTATAACATCATACTAGGTACTTGGGGTAATATATTCTCACTTACCAACTCCAAGATGGGTGTTAACACTCACATACCTAGTTGTTCCAGTGAGGTTTTTGTTTTCCCTGCCAAAGGAAAGAAATAAGTAATTCAATAATCCATATTACACTCCAATCATCCACCCAAAACTCTATTAAGAACAAGGTCAAGAAAAGAAAAGTGTGATAAGAACGCAAAACCTACAAATTTGTTTCTTAATCTCAATATCAACTATTGAAAAGCTTGGAAGTGTACATAGATGAGACAGAAAGGGGAAAAACAAAATACAGAGAAGCATCCTAGCATGAATGGAGGGCAAAACCATTTCATCCGCTTTTTTATTTTCTCAATAACAAAGTACACTGTACATCATGTGCATTCAAAATCTACACAAACTCTAACAAAACAAGATGGCTTTCCATATCCATTAGGACAGCTTTAGAAAACCAGGGAAGGACACGACTAGGTCTGAGCAATAAATAAATCCTCATTACTCCGAAAGGTCAACAAATGAAACTGCCAAAGAAATAATTGGAAAAAGATTCAACCATCAGTTTCTCAAGCGATCATCCTAACTAACACATTGTGGTGAATTGACCAATTATCAAATCAGCTAAGCAAGTAATATTCCACTTTAATTTCTAGAAATGGAAGACCATATGAAAACCTTGAGGAGCATAAGAGGTTGATACCTGTATGGTATACGCTTATGTGTCTGAAGATTTTTGTATTTCTTGGCAAGACCATAGTCAATGATGTATACCTGTTATAACAAAATTAAACACCCAAAATTAATTTAGAGATGCATAGGTTATGTCAGAGGAATTGTTTTTAGATTAGATCCATTATCTCGTAGAATTACAAATAGGAAGATGTTGATCCAGTAATTATAAAATGCTAGCATCATCAAAGATGCGATTTCAGGTTCTCTAGGCCAAGTCATTTTGTTTATGAATTAAAGTTTAGAGGAACTTCATCATCCTTTCCAGGTAGGAAATATCTCTTCCATTTGCAATTGCCTACCTACCAGAATTTTGTTGGCAATTAGAACCTCTACATCCCAAGTTCAAGCATAAAAGCATTATGTTGGAAAACACAAATTAAAAAAGGGGGAAATGTCTCAACAAATTAAATGTGTCTAAGAGTATGCAACCGCACAATGCATGGGATTTTGAGCACTATTATAGAAACTGGAAAAAATGCATTCCTGGCTAGTTGGCTTGATCCTTCTTGGAAAAGAATGTAATGGTTAATGTCACAAGAATTGAATACATTGAGCTCTAAGAGAAGGGAATGACAGAGAGATATGGGAAAGAAAGAAAGATAGAGGAACCCCCCCCCCCCCCCCCACAAAAAAAAAATGTTACCCTTCCGTTACAAATTAAGGTTCCTTGTTAGAGTTCAACAAGTATATCCAACTCCACAAATGATGGAGGAGCACTCGTATGCTAGACCCAGCACCCTAATAGATAACCAATTTGTCTAATTCCTCAAAGATTTAGTTCCAGAACAAGTAGGTGGAGAACTTTTCGGAATATCTCGTGCAAATGCATTGTTGTCAACCATAGAGATACATGTACACTTAGATAACATATGATGAATTACACACTAAGCCATTCCCCAGCCAATGACGACTCTAACACCTCTAGACCTGGCTCTGATACCAGGTAAAGCTATGACTTGGGCTTAACTCAACCCCAAAAGCTAGCTCATGAGAGGAAGATTGTCCAAGTCCATATAAGCAAACCATTAATCCATTCCCCGACCAATGTAGGTCTCTAACAGTGACAAAAATAATAGAAAACAATAGGTCAATTAACAAAGCAACTAAACTTTCAATCTCATACTAGGTGGATTTTACTATATAAATCCTTTATATCAATTCTGCTCTATTCCAGCCCATTTTGCTTCGACATTGGAAAATAATTTAAAATAAATTTATGTACTCTAAAACCAAACATTCTCTGAATCTCACAGTTTTCTGACATGACATAGAAATCTTAAAGCAGAATAAAAGCAGCAAATATTCCACAAGTTGAACATAATCATCATCGATCATATAAACCAAAGAGATCAATCAAATCCATATAAACAAAGCAATAAATAATTCTAAAACACCATCATGAAATATTAGCCAAATAAAAAGACAACATTTTTCAGTCTATTGTGTTTTATAACTTATAACCATGTAAAACATACCTAGTTCTAGTAGGAGTGAGCTGAAAAACAACCGAGTCAAGTCGAGTACTAACTTATAACCATGTAAAACATACCTAGTTCTAGTAGGAGTGAGCTGAAAAACAACCGAGTCAAGTCGAGTACTCGACTTCATGATTCTTGCTGCTCTAATTTCTTTACCACCAACTCTTAGATCTTAAAATGAACTTCCAAATCTTGTAAAAACAAAACGTAAAGCTGAATAAAACAACCCCAAATGAACTAATCAGTAAAATCTCACTATTTTCATCATCAAGAAACCTCTTTTACACTAGAAAAATACAAAAGCCCACTTTTTTAGACAAAGAGCAAAAGGGTCTGTTAAAGTCCAAAAAGACTAATAAAATTTTCACTTTACTGATTGTTTTCATATATTGACACTAACCCAAATCAAAATGTCATTCAACAAAATCAAGATTCCACTTTAACATGCATAAAATTCACTGACCCACTACCCACAACACCTCAAAAAACACATAGACACACACTGTATGAGAGAAAGAGAGGGACTTTGGAGAGAAAAATCTTGTTACTTCCAATATAGACCAGAA
>DF360043.1:68841-90970 GCA_000787875.1 Solanum virginianum | reverse complement strand
AGACCAGAAGAACAAGATTCGCCCGTTGGAAAGATCAAGGGTATTTTAGGGATTTTGTATAAAAAGTGGAGCACTATGAGAGGACAAAATGGAAAAGGTGTGATCAGAGAACTTTTTGGATGAAGTGACAAAAATACTCCTGGAATGTGAAAAAACCACCAGTGAGTAGTGCTAATTTGCGCTAGGAAAATGAGAACCTCTTTTTTGTTTGGTTTGGTTTTTTTTTTGGGTGGTGACAGTCAAAGGGGCAGTTGTACATCAATTATATGCACTTAATTTATTTTCTTTTGGTTTTTATTTTTTGACTATTTTCTACATAAAAAAATCGTAAATATTTTTATTTATTTATCGCCACACCATTAAATATTACTAGTTTATCTTACGTGTGTTGCATGTGTACATCGCGTCAAATCATTAATCGTTATAACATATACACTGAGAGTTTAACTACAATAAAAAAAAACATTAGACACGTTCTCATAAAATTTTAGGATTCTATTTAAAGAAAAAAATAGTGTGTTAAAATTTTGTCTATAATTAATTTTGGACAAATTTAGGATTCTATTAAAATAAAAATTAGTGTGTTATTAGGAATTTTTTGTCTATATTTTTGGACTTTTTTTGACTGATATTTTTTTTAATAGAAGGTAAAATATTGATTTAGAAGTGTCTAATAAATTTAGTAATTCAAACGATTGTAGAAAATAATTTCTAATCTTTTGACTATATTTTCTTTGAATTTTTTGGATTTTTTTAAACATTTTTTTCCTATTATTTTACGTTTTTTTATTATTTTTTTATCAAGTCTATTTTTGTTAAAAGGGGAGTCTCCAGATAAGATCTTAACCATAATAAATGATCTTAACCATAATAAATGTTATTATATTGATGCAATGATTAAATTTTAATATTTTTTAAATGCAGAAATGTGATGAATTTAGTTTATAATGTATTTATAATTATTGATATTTGATAATAGAAAGGTACAAATATATTAAGTAGAATTTACTTACTATTTGTGATATATCGATTCTCCATTGAGAACATTAACCCCAAAAAAGAAGAATATTATGAAGAGAAACTTCAGGATATTAGACAATAATTGAAATCAACTAAAAAGCAAAAAGGAGTTAAACATAGGCCAACTAAAAAGCAAAAGAAATTATATAATTATTATCGGAAAGATACTAATCTTCAATAAAACAAGCACAACACAAGAATTACTACATAAATTCACAAATTGTACAGTAAATAAACTTATCAATAGAAGAAACATATACTATACTAAATAAACTACATATCTCGGTCCAAAGTTTCATGACAAATTATAGTCCTAATCTAATATTTAAGAAAGTGAGTGTATAATATAAGCAAACCTGAGATAAAATTGAAGTTTTGGAGAGAGCGTAAAATAAGAAGATGGAAGCCGAATTGTCGATTATTGAATGATTGATGAATCAAAAGTTGAAATTGGAGTATTTTATAGAAGTAGAGAAGTCATAAATTAAAAAGGGAAAAAATAATATTTTATTATATTTAGGACAAAAACTTTCCTCGTATAATTAGGATTCACGGTGAAATTAAAAGAACTTTTTTTGAAATATGGTAAACTATTTTCAAACAATTAATATGTTCTCCTTTTTAAAAAAAATTAAAAAAAATTATGTTCTCCCCTTAAAAAAATACTTTTTAAAATTATTACTTGGAAAAAAATTAATCTTCAGTTTTTCCCTAAATAAAAGAAAACTTTTTTAAAACTAAAGACTGTAAAAATATTTTTTTTCCCATAAAAATAAGAATGTTTCCTTTTTCCTTTAAAATGTAAAAGCAAATTTTTCTAACTAAGGGCAGTTTCACCGCTTTCACGTTTTCCATTAAAAAAAACAAAGAATTTTTTTTTTAAATTATTATTTCAAAGTTTCCATTAATACTTTTTTTCTTTCTTCTTTTAAAAAACTTTTTAGTAAATATTATTTGAAAGTTTTTTTGGGCTATTTTAATTGAAAAGGAATTCTTTGTATAGGAATTTCACTATAATAAGAAAAAAAATTTTATTTAATTTTTATTATATTTAATAATATTAAAATAGTTAAAAATATATAGTGAAAGACGAGTTTGCCTAAAGAGGGATCTTTTAATGAAGGGCAAAAAGTTCAAATAACATTATTAAGGACCTTCACACTATTAATATAGTATGAAGATACATACACACACACATATATATATATATGTATGTATGTATGTATTACTCCTCTTATTTTTATAGTGTGTCAAATATCTAAAATTGGCAAAAAAAAAAATTCATTTATAATTCTCAACTTAATTATATTATAACTTTTAAATATTTTTAACAAAGTTTATTTATGTGCGTTATCTGAACATTTTTAACTGATCTGATAACTCGTGGGATTTTCACATCACTTAGGTGTGTAAAAAGGTCAAAGAAGATTTTTTTTTCAGATATTTTTTATGTGAAATCTTAAAAGCTTAGAAAAATTATATTTTTCCTATAAATTTTAAATTTTCTTTTTTGAGAATGTTATTTTTGTTTTATTTATTAAATATTTTTTTCTTTTTAAAACTCAAAATGTCACATGTAATTGATTAATTCATTGTTTTGTCAAATCGGTAGAGAATGTATTATACTCTCCTTATTTTCTTTTGCTGATTATCAAAAAAAACATCTATTGAAATAATTTTTAATTATAACTTGCGTACTCCATTAAAATATACTTTAACTAAAGTATCCAAGTGAAACTTCGCATCAATTTTGTATGTATTTATATATATTTGGCCTATTTTATCGTCCAAAATAATGATTTCTTACAAAGACTTACTTATTTGATTAAAAAAAAAAGCTTTCAATTATATTGAAAGATTATATGCACAATAGACTATATTTATATGTTGATAATGCTACCAACTTTTCTCTAATTTAATCTTGATTATGACAAAAAAATAATATAAAATATTTTTTAAAAAAAATTAAAAGCTTTTTCACATAAATGTATTCTTCCCAAATCAATACAACACCAAATATAACAATCCAGACAACAAAACAAAAGAATCCACATTGTGGCTATAAATATCATACCTAATTACTATATACAATGAATTTGGGCACATGATTGCCTTGAACACCTGAAAATACTAAACAAAAATTCCATGAATTATGGGGAAAAAAATACATATATGGTATGTCCTTTTTATTCGTTCTAATATTTGATATTCATAATTTAATCCTGATTCAAGTAAAAAATTCTTATTTGAAATAAAAAAATTCATTGTAATATTTTTTATTAAAAGTAATTTTATATTCAAATTTAAATATAAATTTTTTAATTAAAATTAAAAATAAAAATAAAAACTAGGGTGTGTGTAGAAAAGAAGTACCCATATTTCTATTAGGAGATGTGCGAGGTTGGATTTAAGGGATACCCAAAAAGCTAAAGGTAGATCGAAAAAGTATTGGAAGAGGTGATTAGACAGAATATGACGAAACTTCATCTCACCGAGGACATGACCTTAGATAGAAAGGAGTGGAGGTCGCGTATGGTAGAAGGTTAATAGGCTAGTAGGGGTAGGATGATGTATGGTCTTGTGATATAATAGGTTAGTATGATCAATCGTGTGTTTATATCTTGTGTGGTTACTGTCCGTCTTACATTTGTTACTTTTATTGTATTTTATGTACGATCATACTTTCCACTTTAGTCGTTTTTTTTTTCATATCTAGTATCTTTTGCTTATGGGACTTAATATTTAGAGACATGGATTTTCGAAAACAGTCTCTCTATCTTAATGGTAAAGTCCACGGACATTTTACCCTTCTCAAATCTTACTTGTAAAATTTATTAAATATGTTATTATTATTATTATTATAAAAATAAAAAAATATTTATCACTCGATCACAACTTTTTGTGATCACATATGGTATGTCTGTTGCATTGGTTAGCCAAAAACTTGTCATGAACAAAGTCAATTATTAGAACTATAAACATTGGATGCTTACAGAAACTTCTGGATCTATTAACAGTGCTCTGGATAAAATTACTCTATATTTTACTATTAATACAGTACAAATGTTTTTAATTTTATACTACTATTTTTTTAATTGCAAAAAGAAAATAATTTTTGGTCATGTGATTACAATAGAGTTCAAGCACGTATACTCCTTTCTTAAACCCTATTTGATCATAAAAATTATAAAATTTTAAAAGAACAAATGTCTTCAAAAAGAAAAAGAGTATTTAAAAATTTGAAGTTGTAATTAATCATAAATATAAAACAAAATTAATTTTGAATTTTTATATGCGATTTTGAAGTGCAACGAACTTTTTGATATTTTCCAATAATATCCCACAAGTGGGATCTGCGGAGGGAAAAATATATGCAGACATTATCATTACCTCATAGAAATAGAGATGTTGTTTCTGGAAGATTCTCATCTCAAAAATATCATCCCCATGAGCAGAAAAATACTATATATGAAATTAAACGACTAGAATGAAAAATAAATGATTATTTGTAAGACAATAAAAGTAACAAAATGCATGACGAACAATAACAACACAATACATAAAGACACGACTACCTTTACTAACCTATCATTCTACCCCCACTAACCGTCTAACCTTCTACCCTAGTATGCGACCTCCACTTCTTTCTATCTAAGGTCATGTCCTCGGTGATATGAAGTTGCATCATATGTTGTCTAGTCACCTTCCCTCAATACTTTTTCGATCTACTTTTACCCTTTCGTGTAACCCCTACATCCAACCTTTCACATCTCCCTAACAGGAGTGTCAACACTTCTCTTTACACATGTCCAAACCATCGCAGTCTCGCTTTTCTCATCTTGTCTGCCACGAGGTCACCCTTAATTTGAAAAATACTTTTTAATCTTTTCCAAATTCTAAAATTCAATTTTGATTATTTGAAATTTTATAGTGAAATATAATTTTCGAAATTCAACTCAAGAAAGTATATTCATAGTCCAAATATATTATACTTCATATAGATATATTGTTAGGTTCAATGTATGATGAGTGAATAGATAATGGTACATTGTATAAAAATTGATATATTGGAAAATTGTGAAAGTTGCAACTATGAATGAATTTATGTCATTCATGAACATTTATTCAACCTTTCATATTTCGATGTAACATTTTGTCTACTATACATAAATCATTATACCATCTTATTGACTATAAATATTTGAATCCTTCTCATATGTTGGTAGAACTTAAGGGAAAAACAAAGAAATTTTTGGAAAGAAAGGTTTAAAACAAGTTTCAAAAGGAAAAAGTGTTGTTTCGAAAAATTCAAGTGTGATTTGCAAGCCATTGAGTGGTTCGTTGGACAACAAATTTGAGGTACCGCTATTTGTTTGTCATGAGTCATTTTATCCTGAGAGGATGTATTCCATAACCTCGAGTACTTGAGGGGAATAATTTCCTTAAGGAAACTCTGTGAATTTAGAGGACTTGACTCTTCTCTCCTTTCATCTAGTCGAATGTTCTTGAAATTGATTTAACTTCATATTAAATATTACATTAATTATATAAAATTTGTATAAAATTATTTCATTGAAAAAATTAAAATTTGTACTACATGATTATCATTATTATTTAAACAAACAACATATATTATTGTTGTTGTGATTTTCATAATATTTTAATTTCTCTCGTAATACTACTAATGTGGCTGAATTATTAATTCTCCAGCTCCTTTTAGACCATTCCTTTTAATTTTGTCTTTTTCTATAATTAAATTTGAATATTTGTTGGTGTAATATACCACAGATACAATAGATTATAGTTAAAAATAAAATGACAAAAATTGAATAAAAATTTATTCAGGTTGAAGAGTGGATATCTCGCTCGCTTTAAGGAGATTCAAGTTCACTACAGTATAATCTACACCAATCCAACAGTAATACTCTTGACTTGTCCCCTCTAGGATACAACAACTCAACAACGTTGTATGACTCAAACAACTCCAGATTAGTCGCTCAAAAAACTCCGGATTAGTCGAAGAGTCCAAAGCTCCACAAAAAGAACACCTTCCTTCAACATATAATTACTCTCTTTTGAATATAGTGAATATAGTTAAAAGACCTAGAATATTTTCTTTGTCTCAATTTCACTCTTTCACTATTGCTCACTTCACTACACACTACAAAACTTTTTCTATACTTCACATTTTTTCTCTCCTCCATTTTTTCTCATAAATGAAGAAACATCACTATTTATAGGTGAGAATTCATCCTTGCCTTGAATAAGATTAATGTGGACAGTAAAGTAGATAAATGAATATAGACATTATGTCTTAGAGCTAGGTTACAAGAGTTACAAGACATAACTGGGTAGATCATGAGTTATCGGTTATATGAGTTACAAGACTCTAATGGTTATATAAGTTACAAGAAATGAATGACCATAAGAGTTACAAGAACTAATGGTCATATAAGTTACAAGAACAAATAATCATTTTCTACCACAATTTATATCACTAACAGATGCACTTAATATTTTATTTTAGTAACAAAATGCATATACACCAACAATTCCATTGTGCTTTTTTGTCTTTGAAGTAATCATTTTCTAATACACAAATAATTCCAATGTATTTAGCTCTATCTTCATTATCATAAAATAGACTATGATGTAATAGTCTAGTGCCCACACAATAATAGGATAATTATTAAGTATAGAATATATAATTAGTTAATCACTAATGTAGTTGTTGACCCACCTCTATATATTATATATATATATATATATATATATATATATATATATATATATATATATATATATATATTATAAAAAATAATAATAACATACTTTACTCAATATGTCTTCACTTATTTAAAGCTCAATAGGTATATCATTATATATGTGCCTAACTACTTCGTGATTTTTTGTTAACAATATTAATGTTAAATAAGGGATCCATTCTTAAATAAGTTTAGATAACAACTTTTTGTATTATAAAAGATGGCAAGCAATCTTGTAGTATATGATTGTGTAGTGTATGTATGTTATCTGTTCCCAATCATAGTAATATTTCTTCGGTTACTGCAGCTATGAATAATTTATATTATTATTTCTAAATTAATTATTTTTTCTTAAAGACAATTCAGTTGTTGATTGACGAGTGTACTTCAGCTGCTTGATTACAATATTATTTCTAATAAATTATTTTTTCAACTATTTTAGCTATTGATAATTTAAAATGTTTAAAAAATAAATATTAATTTTGATTGACTCATAAACTTTTATTTGTGCAACACAATTTAAAACAAAAAAAAGTAACATATATTATTTAAAAATAATATAAAATATATTATAAGTCGTGATAATTAACAACTTATAATTTTCAAGTATATGTATAAAAAATCCATCAATATCACATAAATTAAGATTAAAAAAATAGCATGTGTTGGGCCTATATTGACATGTGCTCTTGTGATTAGCGGATATATAAATGTTAATGTATCAATAAAAGATCCGTCAAATGGCAAGTTATGTATTTATTTATTTTTTGCTATTTGAAAAAATCAAAAATTAATTTAATAATTTTTATTTCCAATAACTGACAAAACAAACTGTCAAATATCATTTTGAACATTTTTTCCAAATACGACTTCTTTTTATTCTTCAATTTCATAAATTTTATGTTCAAACATCCATAAAATATGCTTAATCATATAGTAAGATGACTAGAATAATTGATGGAGCCAAAATTAAAAGGGAAATTTACCTATATATATATATATATTTATATTTTTTAATTTTGGCTCCATCAAGTATGATTGAGTTGGATGCCAAATTCTATTTTGAAAATGGATGAAACTTTTTTTTTTTGGGTCAAAAAAGGAATAAATAATGGTTGAATAACATTCAATTGGATTTTGTCTATTTTCTTTAATTAAATGATGGTTGAATAAAATTCAATTGGATTTTGACTATTTTCTTTAATTAATGCTGGGAGCCTAGACTACAAATAGAGAAATAATCTAATTGCACATTTTAATAGACGCTAAATAATAAAGACACATTAATTTAAAATTTTAAATGATAATGGACAATAGACAACTAATAGTATATTCAATTATCAAATACGAAAATATTTTTAAAATATTTTAATAGGCTAAATATGAAATAATTAGAAATACTAACCCAAAATTAAAGGAGGAGAGAAATGTTGTTGGGCCGAAGTTGATACTAGCTCAAATTGATTCTATTTGGCTTTTATGGGCCACAAGGTTGGAAGTGAATGATTATTTGGGAAAAAATTACGCTTATGTTGTTGACACTCAAGTTTTACCCTCCACAATATGAATTAATTATTAAGCTTTTTAATTTGGACGATTTGAAATAATTGGCTTTCAAAATACAAAAATTATTTTTCGTTTTTATTTTGGAATTAATTTAATTATTTCAGATTGATAAAATTAAAAGCTCTTCAATTAATTTTTATTAATTCGTCGTGTAGTCAAATTAGTCAATTGAATTTAATTTGATTACTTTTAATTGGTCGAAATTGCAATCGAATTGGCCAAGTTTCAAATTGAATACCCTTACCCTTGAACCCAAATTTTGAGCTTTTTCTTGGACCCAATTTTATTTTGGACCAATTTTGGCCCAAACCCAAGTCTAAACCCGACCCAAATCCCTTTTCTTTATACATACATGCATTATATATTATACATATACACTTTATATGCATGCTTGTGGGGGCCACGCGCCCTCAATTCCCCTTTTCTTTTCCTTTTCCCTCAACGCATGCATTTTCTCTCTCCCCAATCCCATTTCTTCTTCATTAACGAACAAACCCAGCCACCACACCCAGAAAAGGCCAAAATCTGGGAATCTCCCAACGTTCCCATAGCCAAAGTCGTACATATGTGGCTTCTCCTTGGCCTCCATGGTACAAGTTCATTGAGAAAAGGTCCAGGTGTCAAAATCGCGTTTTTTCCCTTTTTGAATCGATGGCAGAACCTCAAATTCTTGGAGATTTCCCTTATCCTTTGGGGAATTTGAATGGAAAAGAAACCCTAATCGATCTCAATTTTTCTAATTGCCCTTTGATTCCCCCCTATTTGTTCCCTTAATTTGAGCCCTGTATAATCCCCTTTTCTTCCATTCTTAAGGGGAGCCGTTCCTAATTTTGGAAATCCCTACGAAAACTCAATCGATTTTCATAGCATTTGTTTTAGGGAAAACTTTCAGAAGGCATTCCTTAGGTTGAGACCAATTTCTGAGGTCTTCATTTGACTTCGGAGATTTCTTTCGAAATTAAAGCCATTAAAGGTCGACAAAGGTGTAAATGGAGTTCTCTGGTGGTGGGAAGTTCTCCTCTAACTCATCGTCATCCCAAATTTCGCTGCTTCAAGAAAGGTAACGCTCTCGTCTTGCTCTTTTCATCTTATTCAAGTCTCATTCACTGTATTCGAATGTGAATATTGAAGTTATATCGAAATCTTTTGTTTGCAGTTTGTTTGTTGACTGGAAACAACTATTGTGATAAGTCAATGTTGTGGTGCTGTTATTACTGATCGGTAAGATGCTTTCTGAAGTCACAGCATCACCTTTGAGCTATAAAGGCCCTATTTTAGTGCTGGTTTTACGCTTCTGTTCGAGACTTTGTCTTTTTTGGTCGATTTCAAGTTTTTCAGTTAAATGGTGTTTTTAAAGGTTGTTTGAGTTACCCTACTTCAATTCTATTGTTTTCAAGCTCTTTTAGTTAAGTTATTGTGATGTCGTACTTGTAGTTTTTCGACTGAAATATCAAGTTTTGAGTATGTTTATCTTGATTTCTTCCCGAGATTCTATTTCCTAATATCTCTTCCTTTATGTGATTTCATTTGAGTTTGTTTTTCATTTGAGTGCATGCTATTATACTTGTATGTTATTCTAAGCTACTGTATAATGAAAAACATAGTTGATCTTATTAAGCTTGTCATTATTACATTACTATTGTCTGATTAAGGGTTGTTATATTCATTAATTCAATCGAGTAAGGGTTGGATTGTCACGACCCGAACCTAGGGCCTAGTCGTGACTGGTGAATGGGGAACTCAAAGGAACCTCAAACAAGCCTCTTAGCATATCATAACACATTCTTGGTTGCGAAAGCAATTAAGAAATGACCATAAGAGATAAGCATAAATAAGGGGAAATTGGGGCTAAGGGAAAGAGTTAAACACTTGAATAATATAAACGAGTTAAAGCTCAAGCATAATACATAACTTGTCAAATAAACCTCTAGACATAAAACTTAGCGAGGGCCAAGACAAGTAACCAGGCTCACCCTCATAGTCATAAGTATTCCAAGATATACAAGATGTAGTCTAAACATAAGCATGAAAGAAGATAGATATTGTCCCTAGACATGAGGACTCACCAAAAGCTAACTTGCACAATCCGTATAGCCACGAGGAGAATCAATAGGAGCTTACATAAGCATGAAAGAAGATAGATTAGATGTAGTCTAAACATAAGCATGAAAGAAGATAGATATTGTCCCTAGACATGAGGACTCACCAAAAGCTAACTTGCACAATCCGTATAGCCACGAGGAGAATCAATAGGAGCTTCGGTTCCTACATGGTAACATCATATAGGCATAGAGTATGCGTTAGTACATTAAATGTACTAAGTATGTGGGATGTAATGCAACAAGAGATAGACATCATAGGCAAAATTCATAATCATAAGAAATGAATACATACTAACAATATGACATGTATGAATGATGCTTGAAGTAAAACCATGCTTACAATTCAATCAACTTGTATAGATCATAATGCATAAGTGTGGAAAGAAACCTCAACCGACATATAATAAGACCAAGTGAGCTACAACTTGGAATCCCAATATCAACCTCACATCGGAGGAGAGGGGGAAGTCACTTGCCATAGCGAACCTCCTAATGTCTAAGTGTATCCTCTAAGCCTTATGTGAACCGGGTACTCGCCTCTAGTTCTTGGGCTCGAGTACTCGCCTCAAGCTCGGACTTGGGTACTCACCTCAAGCCCTCATATTTAGGGTATTCGCCTCTAATCCCTTCACCTACGGTGGCACATAGTTCTAGGACTTGGGGACTCGGCACTAGTACACTCAGTGCTAAGTTTAATTCCATGAAATATATAAGATAATCATACTTTAATAACTTGCTATAAATATAGAGACATGACACGAGTAGCTCTTAACATCATAGACCTCAAATGGTGAGCTTAACTTCAATCATAAGAATGGGTCATCATCAACATTACCCTTTCAGTAACATCAACATCAAAGGCTCATAAGAGGTATAATATTAAGAAAGGGGCTTAATCCGGCCCTACAACATCATCAACATTTTCATGACTTAAACACATCTTTAAAAAGCTCAAAAACATCATAGAGTCACTTGAATCATAACTCAACCAATAGATCATCAAAACTTAAAGAATCCCTAAAAAGGCATTTTATCAAACACTTAGAGGGTGTGTAGCGTTAGTGTAAAATCATGCAATTCAAGAGTAAAATCATGCTAGAAAATTCCATGTAAAACCTTCTATAGATACTTGGTAACACCCTTAAGCAATATACATCAAAATTCTTCATCAAATCTTACAATAGATCTTAGTTTCATATCTCAAAACATAGCAAAATAGTCATAGTTTTCATAGACCCCAACATAGTGGTGCAGTGATTTTCATAATAAATAAGACCCATTAGTGAATCAACTTTAAATCATGTAATTTTGAGGAAAAGAGAGCTTGAGCATCATGGGTGAAAGGAACCTATGAAAGAAACCCATATACTTTAGCTTTGGAGATGAACTTGATGAAGATTGGAGATGGAGACTTAAAGCTTGAAGGAGAATCTTGAGATTCGGATGAGAGTTTGAGACTTGAATTTCGAGAGAAATATAAGACTAAGTGTTTGAGTGAATATTGAAAAATGTTTTGGGTGTTATGAGGGTGAATAAGGCTAAGTATAGGTATTTTCTTGTGTGGGAACACTTATGTATAAGACTTAAAAGTTTTGGACCGAAAATAAAAAATTGGGCATTTTTAACACACAGGTTCGTCGCGCCATTGACGCAAATTTGCTTCTGGAAATTGCATTTTGTGATTTTTGAATTTTGATACGGTTGCTCTTAAATTCAGTTTTGACCCATTTCCCACTCAATTTTGTCCCCTGAACAAGAATATGAAGACAAATTTTTTGAAATAATGCACAGATTTTGAGATATATAGAAATTACAATTTCGGACATTTTCGAGGCACATTTTCGGGCACTTTTTAGGTCGTTTCAATATCTCCTCCTTGGAAACATTCGTCCCCAAATTCAAAGAAATATACAAAAGAAGAGTAATCACAAAGAGTGCAATACACTTTAAAATACCATTTTCAAAACCTCAACATAAGTGTCAAAATCGTCATGAACTTGTCAACATAAACATGAGTGCATGTAATGACATAGGGGATGAAATACAAGACTTAGAATCATAAAAAGGACTTGACATGTCATCATAAGCTTGAATAGAATGAAAGATATACAAATATTGCTTCTCCATACCTGCACCGGCTCCCCGAGAGACACATACGAATAGACGACTCTTCTAAAGAGGCCTTGACGAACACCCCATCCTCATTAATCAAATTGTCCACCCTTACATCCACTACCTCCTCCGAGACCTTCTCCCAAGCCAACTTATCCTCCACATCACCCACAATCTCAAAGAGTTATATAGCACTAGAGTCACCAACACATCCCATCAACCTGGAAGCATGAAGAACCAAACTAACCAAACCCCTATCCATAGGCAATCCCCAAACTTAACTAACCTTACCAACTTCCCTCTTCATCCTATAAGGACTCACAACCATAACCCATTAGTCAACCTTAACCACACCTATTCCACTTGTTGCCATGAACTACCATCTCCCCCTTGGGAGATAACCTCCACTCTGCCATCTTCCCACCCAACATTTCCAACTCTAATAAGGCGAAATCAAGGCCTTGCCTAATCTAGACCTCTTAACCAAAGAAGATTTAGAAACATCATGCTCAACTTCCTCCAACCTACCCCTAATCTAATCAACCGATGGACCTCTCTAATCACCTCTTGCCACCATCATCGGCACATGCTAGGCTACTTAGGGCACTGACCACAACACTAGCCTTACCGAGAATTAATGCACACTCATACCATAATCCTTAAGGAGTTCTAACCACTACCTTGTTGCCCACAATTCACATTTATCATGTTTAGCAAACAACCTCTCATCCTTCAAAACTTGCAACACTATTCTCAAGTGATTCGCAAGCTTTAAACAAATCAATACTTCATCACTGGAAGTAACTACAACATGCCAAGGTAGGGTTTTAGGACCCTATTCATGAGACTCATAAACACAACCGGTGCATAAGTCACCCAAACAACTCCACCAACACTCCAAATGCTCACTCCTAGTCCGAAAAGACTCTCAGGGATATCACCAACCCTCATCCTCACTTGGGGACAAAACTCGAACCAAAGATCAATCTTAGAGAAGTGACTAACCCATTGTAGTTGACTAAGTAGATTGTCTATCCTTAACCATCATATTACAATATTACAAGTTCTACACTCATTTGAAGCATGCTATGCAAGTAACCCAAACTAACCCAAGACCTCCAACATATCAAGCTAAGTTCAACCAAGATCACAAGACAAGACTTCTATGCAATAAGAACATGGGACAACTCTTAGAGATCAATTGAACCTTAAGACAAGAATAGACCTACCTCTTTTGCTACCACTTGACAACCTCCCACTCAAAGACGGGTTCATGATGGAGTCAGAATCTAACTCTACGGGTCCTACCATCCATGGAGACACAACATGCATACAACTATTCCATAACCTCTCACTCAAAGACGGGTTCATAAGGGGGGTCAGAGTCTAACTCTACGAGTCCTACCACCAATGGAGATGCAATATTCATGCAACTAATCCAACCCCAAGTATAACATCAAAATCCACCACATCAAATCTAACAAGTCACGAGGCAAGACCTAATGCAATATGAAACACTTATGGACTTTCTAGCAACCATCTATTCAACCAAAAGGTAGACACCAAAGGTTTACATAACAACTCGAGGCACACAAGAAGCCCACTAGCAACCAAAAGGAATCATGGAAGATGGATCCATCAAAATCAAAACTTTTAACTTACCTGTGGAGTACCAAGCCAAGTCTACTGACTTCGAGAGGGGTATGTTTTAGAACGCCGATGACCATCCTTATGGTTCTTGGGGACACATATACAATGTCTCAGCTTATGATCCATTCCACCACATCCAAAATACGCACCCAAACCAGGTAAGCGATCTCCCGGGTGGCACTTTCCACACTTGTTGCAGTGAATATTGAAAAATGTTTTGGGTGTTATGAGGGTGAATAAGGCTAAGTATAGGTATTTTCTTGTGTGGGAACACTTATGTATAAGACTTAAAAGTTTTGGACCGAAAATAAAAAATTGGGCATTTTTAACACACAGGTTCGTCGCGCCATTTTTGATCTGGGAAGCTACCATGAAATCGAGCCTTCTTAGATCCCTCACTTCTTCTCTTTCTAAGCTTCTCCCCCTCAAGTTGTTTGACATATGTCATAAGGCAGGACAAATCCATATCACTAATCAACATAGCGGACTGGCACTCCTCATTCACCAAATCAGACACACCCATCATGAACTTGTTCATTCTATCCCTTGGGTCGACAACCAAGTGGAAACATATTTTGAGAGTTGGTTGAACTTGAGGACATACTCCCTCACACTTATACATTCTTGCTTAAAATACCATTTTCAAAACCTCAACATAAGTGTCAAAATCGTCATGAACTTGTCAACATAAACATGAGTGCATGTAATGACATAGGGGATGAAATACAAGACTTAGAATCATAAAAAGGACTTGACATGTCATCATAAGCTTGAATAGAATGAAAGATATACAAATATTGCTTCTCCATACAGAACCATATTGTCAACCCCCTTCTCTCCCTTCTATTATGTGAACCATATTTGTGCCATCCCCTTGAGTTGGTAAGCCACTAACTTTGCCTTCTCATCTGACGTCACCCCTATAATAAATATCACCTTATATACTTCATCAATGAACTCTTGAGGGTCCTCATCCACCTTTGACCCATAGAATACCGGTGAGTTCATCCTCATGAAGTCTATCACCCAAGATGCTGGAGTAGGAGCATGAGGGGCTTGGGCCCCTTGATTGGCTTGATTAGCCACAACTTGGGTAAGCATAGTGAGAGCATCTCTGAACTCTCCAATTGTCGGTTGCCCCTTGGGTGTGCCGGCTCGTCTTCCTCTTGTGTTAGGCATGATCTAGCATATCAAAGAACAATCGTTAGGGGGGAATAACCTTACTTTAACTATATGGAACTACTTAGAACATGAAGAAGGTAATTATTTCCTAAAATGCCTCATAGCCTCTTGCTCATAGTTGTGGTGCACAACACAACTATGAACAAGACTCTAATCGATGTGGTGTGTTGGACTCTGAGGATCTAACAACCTAGTGCTCTAATACTATCTTTGTCATGACCCGAACCTAGGGCCTAGTCATGACAGGCGAATGGAGAACTCGAAGGAGCTCAAAACAAGCCTCTTAGCATATCATTACACATCCTTGGTTGCGGAAGCAATTAATAAATGACCATAAGAGATAAGCATAAATGAGGGAAAATTGGGGCTAACGGAAAAAGTTAAACACTTGAATAATATAAATGATTCAAAGCTCAAACATAATACATAACTTGTCCAACAACACTTCTAGACATAGAACTTAGCCGGGGCCAAGACAAGTAACTAGGCTCACCCTCATATTCATAAGTATTCCAAGATATACAAGATGTAGTGTAAACATAAGCATGAAAGAAGATAGATATTATCCCCGGACATGAGGACTCACCAAAAGCTAACTTGCACAATCCATATAGCTACAAGGAGAATCAATAGGAGCTCCGGTTCCTACATGGAAATATCATGAGACAAAGAGTATGCGTTAGTATGTTTGAATATACTAAGTATGTGGGATGCATTAAACAAGAGATAGACATCATAGGAAAAATGTATAATCATAAGCAATGAATACATACTAACAATATAACATGTATGAATGATTCTTGAAGTAAAACCATACTTACAATTTAATCAACTTGTATAGATCATAATGCATAAGTGTGGGAATAAACCTCAATTGACATATAATAAGACTAAGCAAGCTACAACTGGGAATCCCAATGTCAACCCTACATTGGAGGAGAGGGGGAAGTCACTTGCCAAGGTGAACCTCCTAATGCCTAAGTGGATCCACTAAGCTTTATGTGAATCGGGTACTTGCCTCTAGTTCTTAGACTCGGGTACTCGCCTCAAGCCCAGACTTGGGTACTTGCCTTAAACCCTCATATTTAGGGTGCTTGCCTCTTAAAGATTTGGGGAATCGCCTCTAATCCCTTCACCTATGATGGCACATAGTTCTAGGATTTTGGGACTCGCCTGTAGTACGCTCGGTGCTAAATCTAATCCCATGGAATATATAAGATAATCATACTCCAATAACTTGCAATAAACATAGAGACATGGCACGAGTAACTCTTAACATCATAGACCTTAAATGGTGAGCTTAACTTCAATCATAAGAATGGGTCATCATCAACATTACCTTTTCAATAACATCAACATAAAAGGCTCACAAGAGGTATAATCTTAAGAAAGGGGCTTAATCCGGCCCCACGACATCATCAACATTTTCATGACTTAAATACATCTTTAAAAAGCTCGTAATCATCATAGAGTCACTTGAATCATAACTCAAATAATAGATCATCAAAACTTAAAGAATCCTTAAAAAAGGCATTTTATCAAACACTTAAGAAGGTGTATAGTGCTAGTGTAAAACCATGCAATTCAAGAGTGAAATCATGCTATAAAATTCCATGTAAAACCTTCAATAGATACTTGCTAACACCCTCAAGCAATATACATCAAAACCCTTCATCAAATCTTACAATAGATCTTGGTTTCATAGCTCAAAACATAACAAAACAGTCACACTTTTCATAGACCCTAACATAGTGGTGCAATGATTTTCATAATAAATAAGACCCATTAAGGAATCAACTTTAAATCATGTAATTTTGAGGAAAAGGGAGCTTGGGCATCATGGGTGAAAGGAACCCATGAAAGAAACTCACATACCTTTGGTTTGGAGATGGAGACTTGAAGCTTGAAGGAGAATCTTGAGATCCGAATGAGAGTTTGAGACTTAAATTTTGTGAAAAATATAAGACTAAGTGTTTGAGTGAATATTAGGGAATATTTCGGGTGATAGGAGGGTGAAATAAGGCTAAGTATAGGTATTTTCTTGTGTGAGAACGCTTAGACCCAAGACTTAAAAGTCTTGGACTGAAAATAAAAATTGGGCATTTTTAACACACTGGCACGTCGCGCCAGTGATGTGAATTTGCTTCTAAAAATTGCATTTTGTGATTTTTGAATTTTGATATGGTTGCTCTAAAATTCAGGTTAGACTCATCTCCCACTAAATTTTGTCCTCTGAACAAGAATATGAAGTCAAATTTTTGAAATAATGCATGAATTTTGAGATAAATGGAAATTACGATTCTGGATATTTTCGAGGCACATTTTCAGGCACTTTTTGGGTCGTTTCAATATCTCCCCCTTGGGAACATTCAACCCCAAATGTCAAAGAAGTGTACAAAAGAAGAGTAATCACAAAGAGAGCAGCCCCACCAAGAATGCAACAATACACCTTAAAACACCATTTTTAAAACCTCAACATAAGTGCCAAAATCGTCATGAACTTGTCAACTTAAACAGGAGTGCATGAAATGGCATAGGGCTAAAATACAAGATTTAGAATCATAAAAAGGACTTGACATGTCATCTTAAGATTGAATAGAAAGAGCGAGATATGAATATTGCTTCTCCATGCCCCCACAGGCTTCCCGAGAGACACATATGAATAGGCGACTCTTCCGAAGGGGCCTTGACGAACACCCCATCCTCATTAATCAACTTTTCCACCCTTACATCCACTCTCCTCCAGACCTTCTCCTAAGCTAACTTATCCTCCACATCACCTACAATCTCAAAGAGTTATATAACACTAGAGTCACCAACATATCGCATCAACCTAGAAGCATGAAAAACCGGACTAACCAAACCCCTATCCATAGGCAATCCCTAAACTTAAGCAACCTTACCAACTTCCCTCTTCATCCTATAAGGACTCACAACCATAACTCATTAGTCAACCTTAACCACACCTATTACACTTAATGCCACGAACTACCATCTCCCCCTTGGGAGACAACCTTCACTCTACCATCTTTCCACCCAACATTTCCAACTCTAATAAGGCGGAATCAAGGCCTTGCCTAATCTAGAGCTCTTAACCAAAGAAGATTTTGCTCCATCAAGAATGCTACACCATCATGCCCAACTTCCTCCAACCTACCCCCAACTAGTCAACTGATGGACCTCTCTAATCACCTCTTGCCACCATCAGCGACACATGCTAGGCTACTTAGGGCACCGACCACAACACTAGCCTTACTGGGAATTAATGCACATTTATACCATAATCTTTAAGGAATTCTAACCACCACCTTGCTGCCCACAATTCATACTTATCATAATTAACGAACAACCTCTCATCCTCAAAAACTTACAACAATACCCTCAAGTGATTCACAAGCTCTAAATAAATCAATACTTTAAGACCCTATTCATGAGACTCATAAACACTATCGATGCATACGTCAGCCAAACAACTCCACCAACACTCCTAATGCTCACTCCTAGTCCGAAAAGACTCTCAGGGATATCACCTACCCTCATCCTCACTTGGGGACAAAACTCGAACCAAAGATCAATTTTAGAGAAGTGACTAGCCCATTGTAGTTGACTAAGTAGATCGTCTATCCTTAACCATCATATTACAAAAGACTCTCAGGGATATCACCTACCCTCATCCTCACTTGGGGACAAAACTCGAACCAAAGATCAATTTTAGAGAAGTGACTAGCCCATTGTAGTTGACTAAGTAGATCGTCTATCCTTAACCATCATATTACAATCTTATGGGTTCTACACTCATTGGAAGCATTCTATGCAAGTAACCCAAACTACCCCAAGACCTCCACCACATCAAGCTAAGTTCAACCAAGATCACAAGACAAGACTTCTATGCAATAAGAACATGGGCCAACCCTTAGAGATCAATTGAATCTTAAGAAAAGAATGGACCTACCTCTTTTGCTACCATTTGACAACCTCCAACTCAAAGACGGGTTCATAAGGGAGGGGGGTCGGAGTCTAAATCTACGGGTCCTACCACCAATGGAGACGCAATATGCATGCAACTAATCCACCCTAAGTATAACATCAAAATCTACCATGTCAAATCTAACAAGTCACGAGGCAAGACCTAATATAATATGAACATGGATCAACACTTATTACCTTTCTAGCAACCATATATTCTAAAAAGAGGTAGACACCAAAGGTTCACATAACAACTCAGGGCACACAAGAAGCCCCCTAGCAACTAAAAAGAATCATGGAACGTGGATCCATCAAAATCAAAACCTTTAACTTACCTATGGAGTACCAAGCCAAGTCTAGTGACTCCAAGAGGGGTATGGTTTAGAATGCTAATGACCATCCTTATGGTACTTGGGGACCCATGGATAATGTCTCATCTTCTGATCCATTCCACCATATCTAAAACACACACCCAAACTAGCTAAGCAATTTTCTGGGTGGAACTTTCCACACTTATTGTATATAAGAGGAGCGTGTCCACTCACACCTTCACCATGATACTTGGGGCTGACCACCCCATCCTTGGAAACCCTCTTGCTTGAAGCATCATCGGACTCTTGATCTTGGAAGCTACCATGAAATTGACCCCTCTTGGATCCCTCACTTCTCCTCTTTCTAAGCTTTTCCCCCTCGAATTATTCGACATATGTCATGAGGTGAGACAAATCCATATCACTAATCAACATAGCAGACCGACACTCCTCATTCACCAAATTGGACATACCCATCACTAACTAATTCACTCTAGCCCTCAGCAACCAAGTGAGGAGCATATTTTAAGAGTTGGTTGAACTTGAGGGCATACTCCCTCACACTCATACATCCTTGCTTCAAGTTTATAAACTCCACCAATTTAGCTTCCTTAAGCTCAAGGGGGAAGAACCAATTAAGAAAGGCCATCTTGAACTCCTCCCATAGAACCAGATTGTCATCCCCCTTCTCTCCCTTCCATTGTATGAACCATATTTGTGCCACCACCTTGAGTTGGTAAGCCGCCAACTCCACCTTCTCTTCCGACCTCACCCCCATAATAGATAGCACCTTATATATTTCATCAATGAACCCTTGAGGGTCCTCATCTACCTTTGACCCATAGAATATTGGTGGATTAATCCTCATGAAGTTTCTTACCTGAGATGCCGAGGTAGGAGCATGAGGGGCTTGAGCCCCTTGATTGGCTTGATTAGCCACAACTTGGACAAGCATAGTGAGAGCATCCCTGAACTCTCTAATTGTCGATTTTCCCCCGGGTGTGTGGGCTCGTCTTCCTCTTGCGTTAGGCATGATCTATCATATTAAAGAACAATTATTAGGGGGAATAACATTATTTTAACTCTATGGCACGACTTAGAACATGAAAAAGGAAAACATTTCCTAAAATGCCTCATAGCCTCTTGCTCATAGTTGTGGTGCACAACACAACCATGAACAAGACTCTAGTCAATGCGGTGTGTTGGACTCTGAGGATCTAATAACATAGTACTCTAAAATCATCTTTGTCGTGACCCAGACCTAGGGCCTAGTCGTGACCGATGAATGGGGAACTCGAAGGAACCCCAAATAAGCCTTTTATCATATCATTACATAAGTATTCCAAGATATAAAAGATGTAGTCTAAACATAAGTATGAAAGAAGATAGATATTATCCCTGGACATGAGAACCCACCAAAAGCTAACTTGCACAATCCGTATAGCCATGAGGAGAATCAATAGGAGCTCCGGTTCCTACATGGTAACATTATATGGGCATAGAGTATGCATTAGTATGTTTGAATATACTAAGTATGTGGGATACAATACAATAAGAGATAGACATCAGAGGCAAAATGCATAATCATAAGCAATGAATACATACTAACAATATGACATGTATGAATGATTCTTGAAGTAAAACCATGCTTATAATTCAATCAACTTATATAGATCATATTACATAAGTGTGGGAAGAAACCTCAACAACATATAATAAGACCAAGCGATCTACAACTTGGAATTCTAATGTCAACCTCACAGCGGAGGAAAGGGGGAAGTCACTTGCCAAGGTGAACCTCCTAATGCCTAAATGGATCCACTAAGCCTTATGTGAACCTGGTACTCACCTCTAGTTCTTGGACTGGGGTACTCACCTCAAGCCCAGACTTGGGTACTCGCCTTAAGCCCTCATATTTAGGGGACTGGCCTCTAATCCCTTCACCTATGGTGGCACGTAGTTCTAGGACTTGGGGACTCCCCTCTAATATGCTCGGTGCTAAGTCTAATACTATAGAATATATAAGATAATGATACTTTAATAACTTGCAATAAACATAGGTATTTTATCAAACACTTAGAGGGTGTGTACTGCTAGTGTAAAATCATGCAATTCAAGAGTGAAATCATGCTAGAAAATTCCATGTAAAACCTTCAATAGATACCTGGTAATACCCTCAAGCAATAAACATCAAAATCTTTCATCAAATCTTACAATAGATCTTGGTTTTATAGCTCAAAACATAGCAAAACAGTCATACTTTTCATAGAACCCAACATAGTGGTGCAATGATTTTCATAATAAATAAGACTCATTAGTGAATCAACTTTAAATCATGTAATTTTGAGGAAAAAGGAGCTTGGGCATCATGGGTGAAAGGTACCCATAAAAGAAACCCGTATACCTTAGCTTTGGAGATGAACTTGCTGAAGATTGGAGTGGAGACTTGAAGCTT
>DF360043.1:52568-68574 GCA_000787875.1 Solanum virginianum | reverse complement strand
GGGAATGTTTAAGGTGATATGAGAGTGAAATAAGGCTAAGTATAGGTATTTTCTCGTGTGAGAACACTTAGACCCAAGACTTAAAAGTCTTGGATCAAAACTATAAATAGGGCAATTTTAACACACGCCAGTGATGCGAATTTGCTTTTGAAAATCATATTTTACAATTTTCAGATATTGACATGGTTGCTCTAAAATTCGGGTTAGACCCATTCCCCACTCAATTTGTCATGTCTAACTTTGGGTCATTTTCTTTTCTTTATGAAGATTAAGACATGAGATAGTGTTGTACATGTTCATCCCCATATTAATATTGTCTCATATTAAAATCTTGAATCCTTATTTACGTGATCTATTTGTT
Source organism: Solanum virginianum (assembly GCA_000787875.1). Taxonomy (NCBI): domain Eukaryota; kingdom Viridiplantae; phylum Streptophyta; class Magnoliopsida; order Solanales; family Solanaceae; genus Solanum; species Solanum virginianum. The sequence goes on along the minus strand of DF360043.1, from coordinate 68,213 downwards.
TATGTTGCATGTGATACGATCTGCAAGCATTGTTGAAATAATCAATTTGCTTCTCACGATTGGTGGTTACACTTCAATCATTTCAAGGCAGGAAACGAATAACAGTTTTGGATTTGAGTCCTTTGGGACTTTATCCTTACATTCTTTTGAGTCAACGTCATATACTTGATAGGGGGAATTCAATTTGCAAATTTTAGAAGGCTAATATATAGGAAATTTGAAGGTAGACACTGATATATACCCGTATACACATCTGATATGCAGTCTAAAAGGGGCAAAAGAGTCCGATTCAGGCAGCTGCTGGACAGATTCTTAAAGGTCCAGGTAGGCCCAAATATGTAGAAATTAGGGCAAGGGGAGTGTTGGGCCTGCCAAGCCCAAGTTACTTTCTATTTTAGTTTATTTTTTCCTATTGTTTTGTTGAATTTTACTTGTTATTTTGACTCTAACTCTTAACTTTAGTTATATTATTTAAATTGTTTAATCTATTTAATTTCCCCAATATGTTTACCATTTATGTTAATTTCTATTTTAATGATTTTTTTAGCATTAGAATTATTTCTACTAATTAGATTGGTTCAAGTATTAGTCAAATTCTTTCAAACTTAGTCAACTTTTTGAACTTAGTCAAGTTCTTTCAAAATTAGCCAACTTAGTCAACTTCTTTCAAAATTAGTCAACTTTTCAAGTTAGTCAATTTTTCAAACTTAGTCAATTTTTCAAGACTTAGTCAATTCCTTTCAAACTTAGTTAAATATTTTTTCAAATTTAGTCAACCTCTTTCAAAGTTAGTCAAACTCCCTAACCGTTGGTCAACCGCAAGTTAGCGGTCATCTTTGAGTGATTAATTACTTCTCAAGAATGGAAATTGAATCTTACCCGACTCTTGGAAAATTTTTAGACTTTTCTGTTGGGTTTTAAAATTTTAATTAGTTTTCTTAATTAGAAAAATTAAGTGGCAACTTTGTCTAATATTGAGAATTTGATTTTTACTTAAACTAATTGAGTAATAAATCATATTTTTGAAAAACTGAGAGTCATTATTTTTTCAATTAACTGAAATGACGACTCTGCTGGGAAAATTAAATTAGATTCTAACCCCTAAATTAGGATTTTTTGACTAACTATTCATTTGGGTTATAATAATTAGTAATTGCCTTTTATTTTATTATTTGTTTTTTTGTTTAAATTCGATATTAACTGTCATTTGCATTTCATGGCATTTTTTATTATATCTTGTGTATTTGGGAGGATGTTTTGCGAACCCGCAGCTGGATTTTCAAATACTTAACCCTTTTCAGAATACATGATAATTTATTGGTTCATAATGCGTCCAATGGTTGTCATGATTTCCAGCTCAGGTTGTCCGCCTGGGTTACCGATCCATCCAAAACCCACTCTTAGACCCCTAGGACAGAGCGAAACCAAAACCTTTTTAGGATCATTTGCCTAGGCCAACCCAATACCCCTATTGGGCCCATTAGTAGCCCACCTTGAGTCTATTTGGCCCACGACCAATAAGATGACCATACTTGTGTGTTTTAATTGAAGGATGTGTAATAATTTAAACAAGTCATTATCACCTAGGTAGGGGAAATTAACCTATTTGTTATTCTTGTAGGATGACTCAACTTTATGAAGCTTTAAGGACTAGAATAGCGACTCAACCTTATCCCTTTCTCAAAGTACGGTGGGCAAGAATGAATGACTTTAACAATAGAAAGGTCCAAAAGCACATAGGTTATCTTCCCTCTCTAATGGAAATGGAGGCTTGGCCAGACCTAATTGGTGCAATGATCTAACTTTGGGATAATGATCGTATGGTATTCCATTTTGGAGATGTTGAATTGACTTTTACCCCAGAGGAAGCATTGGCGAGTTACGAAAGTGTAGGCATGTGCAACAAGAGAAAGTCTAAGCCGGATGATGATATTCTAATTCCTAAGGTGCGGGGTAGAAAGAAGATCAAGGAAGCATCCTCATCAGTCGATATTGAATAGATGAGTCGGCTCAAAGGACCGAATGTCCCACTTTGAAAGTTGTACTGCCGATTCAGATGCGCTAATGGATACAAAACATTTAAAGGGGAATTTACTTCCGAATAGGCTTGGGAAGAAAAAAAGGGCTTTTGTTTTTGCGATATGCCTATTGGGGTCCATGGTATTCCTCTAAAATCTTGGTCATGTTATTCATCTGAATGTGATAATGGTTATTCATGCCATCTTTTACAGGGTCAAATTTGGAACATTGGTCAAGTATTATACCTTAGCACCTATGATCCTCACTGATATTTATAGGGCTTTGGATAAGTGTCAAAGTGAAAGCCGATTCTTTTAGGGTTGCAACCTGATACTCCAGTGGTGGATGATAAAGCCCTTACTCAAAGTCCATAACCCTACTAAATTGGATCAAAAATGTTGAAATAATCAATTTGCTTCTCACGATTGGTGGTTACACTTCAATCATTTCAAGGCAGGAAACGAATAACAGTTTTGGATTCTAATATTGAGTGGATACGAGATAAAGATGTATAGTGGGCCATTGATGATGTCGTCATGAGTGACACCATGATTCGAAGTCGGGACCTTTCTTTCTTGGTACTAGCTGGACTTAGAGGCACCCGACCATATGCTCCCGGTCGAGTTCTCAGGCAGTTAAGTTGTAAGCAAGTCACTCATGAGACAAGAGACATAAGGAAATTTGCAACGGACCACAAAGATAGTCAGGTATCCTTCGCTAGGATGATGATTCGAGGATGGAATACTTGGAGTGTAGTGGGAGATAAGGTTCCCAATAGGTTCAATATCGAGTGCAGTGGTACGTATAAAGATTGGTTGAAGAGGGATATTGCTGGAATAATCAAGCCTGGACCGAATGTGCCATGTTACATCAAAGATGTTAAAGCCGAAAGTCAAATCTTACTTCATTGACTCCAAGAGAAACATCAAGAAAATCATTTAGCCCATCAACGTTGACATTTAGAGGATGAAAAGTTTATAGAGCATCTTAGGCAGGAGCTTAGTAGAGCGAGGCAATACATAGTTGAGCTTGTTAGAACCCGTGTTATGGTATGTTGGAACCATTGCGGAATTTGGGATCTAAGTGTCAATTTTAGAGAAATTTAGGGGCAAAGAGATAATATTGTAAAGATAACTATGTGTATAAACTTAGATGTATGTACATACATATATCTTTTTTTTAATCCAAGATCTTTCATGAAACTTTGGACAAGTGTAATTGTTAACAAGAAATATATTAAGTTCTAGAACTTATATATTTGCTAAGCTTGGATTGGATTAAATAGCAAGTGAGACCAAGATTATTTAGTGTAGCCTTATCTCTTGTGTTATATATACATATAGAGGTCTTCCTTGTACAAGAAAAGAAGTCCCATACTTAGAAAAAATTCAAGGTCCTTCTTCAAGAAGCTCACTGCCGTGAAGAAGTAAAGGTCCTTTGAAGTTTGAAGTTTGAAGAGCTGATCAGAAAAAAATTGTGGGGAGATTTGAAAAGCTCCTCCCCACAATTCAAGGTCCTTCTTCTACACATTTAGGACCCCAGTTTGAAGTTTGAAGAGGTCCTTTGCTTCAGAGCCATTTTTGGTATATTTGTTACTTCATTACTTTGTGTTATTTCTACTTTTGGGTATGACGGGGGCCCTGTCCCGTCTTATGATTCGGTATGTTCATATTAGAGGTCTGTGGATATCCTGTGAGTATGGGTCATGTTAGAAAGTTTGTATATTATGTATATATGCTGAGTATGTAAGACATAACTGTCAGTCTGGATACTATGTACATATGCTGTGTTTGTTGGGCGATTTAACCATAACGGTGGCCTTGTCAGCCCGCATATATAATTATGTATATTTGTATGTTTGTATGTTTGTTCTGTGTACTGGGAATCTTCTGTTTGCAGGTGGATAGTCAGTAAAACAGAGGAAACTTTGCCGAAATTTCTATAAATGAATAGTGATTATAATCTGAGTCTGGCGTGATAATGTGATCTAGGTGCCCCAATCGGGTACCAGTCACGGCCCATAGGTTGGGTCGTGACAGAGCTAGATGATCGCATAGAGCAATAAGTTCAGACTATGGAAGAAGCCAGTCATGAAGAAGGGGCTCAGTTGGCAAAGGACTACTTGTGGGAAGATAGATACTTCATGTGGCAAGAGGTCGACACAGCTAAAAGGGTAAGGGTCAGTGAGAGAGCCTAACCAGTCTGAAGTCTTTTGTTGTCCCCTATGTGGGATTTCTTTTATTTTTATACTTTCTTCTTTTAGTTTGGAGATGTATTTTTCATTATGTTTTGTAATCGCTTTTGATGTGTCTTTCATTCTGTTTTGTAAGAACTTTATTTTGCCAATAAAAGTACTTTGGGGATAATGGATTGCCTTTGAATTAACACACATCCTTCAATTCGATAGGCCTACCCCAGGCATAAAAGGGCCACCTACATTTAGGACGCATGATAGTTGTTTATGTGTTATTTGCTATAACTATTTATATGATCATGTTGTTTTATTTGGGTAAATTCTAGCCCACTCCTTTTGAAATTTTTTAGAGCCACCTAAGCACAAATCCTAGTCACTATCAGAAACACGACCAAATAATTCTTCGAGTCTCAAGTTTCTCATCAAAGTCTGAATTCCTTAACCCACTTTTAAAACTTTCACTCTTCCATCTCAAGAAAGGTTGGATTTGTAGTCAGGATAGAGAAAAACCAAAATGCTAGGAGGGCTGAAGGCGCGTTGACAAAAATGCTAGGCAAGGTCACTCGAGAGGTCTCGAAAGGAGGAGGAGTGGATCAAGCCACCAAGACGATGTTGATCAAAATAACTGAAGTTAATGAGGAAATGAAAAATATCAAGGACAAAAGAGAGAGTCTCAGTAAGGAAAATTAGATACTTGAAGAATATTCATATACTCTAAAGGAATATCTTGGAAACATAATAGGTCGAAACACAAAAGTGGATGTAGAACTCGAGGCCACCCTTGAGGAGATAACCAGGCTGAAGTAAGAGAATCCTCATTGTGCCCTCTCAGGACCAAGCAAAGAGGCTAATGAAGGAGAGACTGGTGTCCCATCAAAGGAGTGATTCAAAATCAAGTATGAAAAAGAAAATCAACAAGTCGGCAGAAAAAGTCTCAGTAGAGGCATTTTATGTTTCTTAGAGAAATTTCTATCCCATATCTGTTATTTTGTGTAATGAAATATATTTGAACCAAGCTTTTCCTTGTATTCTCAAACTATGTAAGGCCTGATTTCGACTTTCTGAGATACATAGGTAGCCTATTTAGGCCCAACCCCTATCTTTCTAAAGCCTATTTTTCCCATGTCTACATTATCAACAATGCAAGAAGACTTGACTCAACGCCAATCAACCTTCTTGATTCACTATTTTTGAAATCATATAAGCAAAGTCCTGCCTATTTACCATATCTCTTGTATCCGTGGGCTAGTTTACTTTTGAAAAAAACAACATTTGTGTGCTTATTGATTTGTATGTGCTATCTTGCATTACTCGTTAATCTACGGGAACTAACATACTTGCCTTTGAGTAATTTTTCTTATAGGTAATTTAGAATTGATCTGTGTTGATAAAGCTGGCTAACTATTCTTTCTTTACGAGATCGAAAGCCCACAAAGATCCCTCCCCTGATCAAAACCAGCTGAAAGGAAAAATGGCAAATAACAATGATGATGTAAGCCTGACTGGGATCACCTTAACAGATCCTATCGCCACAGAATAGAACAGGTTGATTGCACAACTGATGCAACAGATTATTGAGATGAAGATTGTAATGAAGAAGACTCCAGAGTTGGCAAATTTGGCTATTACTGCTAATCTTCCCGGTTCGGACGATGGGAGACCTCCAATCTATTTTCTTTCTCCTAGTCTAGCTCACCAACCCATCCCTATCTCAATAAATCCACCTATTACCCCTGCTCAATCTGCTCCTGTCATCGACTTAAATACCCCAACATGGGTCATTCCAATCCCTTTCCCCAAGCACCGCCTCCTCTCCAAAATCCAAATGTTAATAATGCCCAAGTCTACAATTCCTCCCAAACTTCTCATACCACTTACCCCCAGATAATCCCTCCTGAAAACCAAACTCCCGACTAGTACAATCCTCCTACCACTCAAATCATACTTCCCAAATTCCCTTCTAGATCCCAGTCCTTGCTAAACCACCAGTTGCCCATACCACTTACTCTAAAATCGAACATTACGAGGAGAAGGAGAAAGAATGGAAGGCCAGAGAGGAGATGACCAAGTTGGATATAAAAGAAGAAATTGCAAAAGCTATGAAAGAGTTCCACTACGTACCAGATGTTGCAGGAGTGAAGTATGAGGATTTATGCATTCACCCCAATTTGAACCTCCCAAAAGGGTTCAAAATACCAAAGTTTGAGACTTTCAACCGAAACGGGAATCCTCTGGCCCATCTGAGGGTGTACTGTGATTAGCTTATTAGTGTCGAAAAGAATGAGGTGTTATTGATGCGACTTTTCAGTTGAAGCCTGAGTGGGGAGGCCTTGGAATGGTTCACCTCCCAAGATAGAGTGGGAAGGCCTTGAAATTAAAGTCATTAAAGGTCGAGGAAGATGTAGACAGAGTTCTCTGATGGTGGGAAATTCTCCTCCAACTCGTCTCATCCCAAGTTTCGCTGCTTCAAGAAAGGTAACGCTCTCGTCTCACTCTTTTTCATCTCGTTCAAGTCTTATACACTGTATTCGAATGTGAATATTAAAGTTATATCAAAATCTTCTGTTTGCACTTTGTTTGTTGACTGGAAACCCCTGTTGTGATAAGTCGATATTGTGATGCCATTATTATTGATCGTTAAGATGCTTTTCGAAGTCACAGAGTCACTTTGAGCTATAAAGGCCCTATTTTAATGTTGGTTTTATGCTTTTGTTTGAGACTTTGTCGTGTTTGGTCGATTTACAGTGTTTTAGTTAAATGGTGTTTTGAAATGGCTGTTTGAGTTACCCTGCTTCAGTTCTATTGTATTCAAGCTCTTTCAGTTAAGTTACTGTGATGTTGTACTTGTAGTTCTTCTGCTGAAATATCATGTTTTGAGTCTATCTTGATTTCTTCCCGAGTTTTTATTTCCCAGTATCTCTTTCTTTTTGTGATTTCATTTGAGTTTATTTTTCATTTGAGTGTATGTTGTTATACTTGTATGCTATTCTAAGCTACTGTATAATGAAAAACATAGTTGATCTTATTAAAGTTGTGATTGTTATATTACTATTGTCTGATTAAGGGTTGTTATACTCATTAATTTAATCGAGTAAGGGTTGGATGGTTGTATTGTGCTGAAGGTTTCCTGTTTCTGTTGAGTGTGTTGATTGTTGCTGCATTTGTCATGAATTAAGTTGAATCTTATCTCTGTTTTAGTCATAAGGTTCATTGATTTGAAGCTTTACTCAAGTTACTGTCGTGGGTGTCTTTCTCTGTATTATCAAAGATCAAAGAAGAGATCTGGTTTGAGATTGTTACTTATTAGTATATGAAGTTCACATCACTGTTTTACATTGATCTTGTTTTCTTCATTTTGTCTCTGATTTAAGCATGATTAACTAAGTTTAATTTTGTTTTGATTTACTAATAATGGTTGTGACTCATTTTTCGCTAATTTGAAGTTTATTCGAGTTTTCCAGTTCATATTAAGGTCAAAACTTTCTGCTTTAAGAGTCTTGCTTCCGTTTGGTCTATAAATCTGACTTGTTAAGCTTGGAGATGCCTTCACAGTTTGATACCTTTGCTGTTTCTTGTGTTTTCTTTCCTGGTTTGTATTCAAAAATAACTTTGCGATTCCTTTTTTTCGTTATTTACCTCTGTTTGTCCTCGAATAAAGGGTTTGCATCAGCCTTTAATTATTTTATTCATGAGTGTTGTGTTAAAGATTTCACATGTTTTTTGTTAACCATTTTGAGTTGTCTGTTTTCCAGTTTCTAAGATGTTTTTGTTGGTCTAGAAGCTCTATTTTTTGCGATCCTTTCATTGCATTCTAATTTTAAATATAAAACTAGGATGTTGTTTGTTGTCGAGACCTTCCCTGCCTTTGACTTTTCTATTCCTGTGATGTGCAAATATCTCAGTCATGCTAAGTATGAAGGTTATTACATATGTTTCAGTCGATTGTAGGTTTCAAATTATGGTATTATATTGGTAGCATGTGTTATTATGTTTAAAGACTAGTTTGATATGCTTTGGTCCTGAACATATTTATTTGAATACTATCATCTTTCTCTATTAGTTTAGGAGTTGATTATTGTATCTTGAAAAAGCTCACCTAGCATCATACTTAGATTATAACAGTGACATCTGTGATGTTCTTGTTCTAACTCGTCAATAAGTAAATGGATTTCCAGTGTTTGGATAACTAACCTCTGCCATTATTTATTCCTCTCCCATTATGTTGCATATCTCAGTAATGAGCTTTCCTTAATTAACGTTTAAGGTGTCAAACAAATCAGCATGTTAGTTCTAATTTATTTATTTTTTTCCCTTAAGACATCTTTGTTGTAATTTTTCTCTATTCATTTGAGGTTCAAGTTTGCTAAGCAATAATTTCAATTGTCCAATGTCTATGGTTTAATATGTGTGTGATTGGTAATTTGTCATGGCTAACTTTGGGTCATTTCCTTTTCTTTACTAAGATTAAAATATGAGATAGTGTTGTACATGTTCATCCCCATATTAATATTGTCTCATATTAAAATCTTGAATTCTTATTTACGTGATCTATTTGTTTCTGTTGCATGTGATACGATCAAAATCCTTTGGAACTTTATCCTTGCATTTGTTCGAGTCAACGTCATTTTCTAGATAGGGGGAAGTCAATTTGGAAATTTTAGAAGGCTAATATACAAGAAATTTGAAGGAAATCAATTTGTATACACTGATATACACCCGTATATACATCTGATATATAAGCAGAAAGGGGCAAAAGTGCCCAATTCAGGCATCTGCTAGACAGATTCTTAAAGGGCCAAGCAGGTCCAAATATGTAGAGATTAGGACAGGGGGAGTGTTGGGCTTGCAAAGCCCAAGTTACTTTCTCTTTTAGTTTATTCCTTCCTTATTGTTTTGTTGAATTTTACTTGTTATTTTGACTCTTAACTCCAACTTTATTTGTATTATTTAATTATTTAATCTAATTAATTTTCCCAATATGTTTACCATTTATGTTAATTTCCATCTTAATGATTTTTTTAAGCGTTAAAATTATTTCTACTAATTAGATTGGTTCAAGTATTAGTCAAATTCTTTCAAACTTAGTCAACTCTTTCAACTTAGTCAACTTCTTTCAAAATTAGCCAACTTTTTCAACTTAGTCAACTTCTTTTAAAATTAGTCAACTTTTCAACTTAGTAAATATTTCAAACTTAGTCAATTTTTTAAACTTAGTCAATTTTTGAAGACTTAGTCAATTACTTTCAAATTTAGTCAAATATTTTTTCAAATTTAGTCAACCTCTTTAAAAGTTAGTCAAACTCCCTAACCGTTGATCAACCACAAGTTAGTGGCCATTTTGAGCGATTAATTTCTTTTCATGAATGGAAATTGAACCCTTACTCGACTCTTGGAAAATTTTAATTAGTTTTCTTAATTTTTCTTAAAAATTAAGTGGTGACTTTGTCTAATTTTGAGAATTTGATTTTTACTTAAGCTAATTGAGTAATAAATCATATTTTTGAAAAACTAAAAGTCATAATTTTTTCCAATTAACAGAAATGATGACTCTGCTAGGGCTTATAATTTCTTTCCAAGTGAGGAAATCCTTTATAGGAGGACTCCAGACCTAGGTCTGCTTAGGTGTGTTGATACCACAGAAGCCATAAAGCTTGTTGAACAAATACATGTTGGGATTTGCAGTACTCATATGAATGAACTCACTCTAGCAAAGAAAATCCTTCGAGCTGGTTATTTTTAGCTGACTATGGAGCATGACTGTTGCAAGTTTGTGCAAAAATGCCATCAGTGTCAAATACATGGTGACCTGATTCATGTCCCTCCTCACGAACTCAATGTCATGAGCTCTCTTTGGCCGTTCGTAGCTTGGGGCATGGATGTCATTGGTGCAATAGAGTCAGCAGCCTCTAATGGTCACAGATTTATTTTGCTCGCCATCAATTACTTTACCAAGTGGGTAGAGGATCTCCTATAAGTCCGTGACAAAGAAAGTGATAGCTGATTTTGTGCGCAACAACTTGATATGCCTATTTGGGATACCAAATTCTATCATCACTAATAATGGAGTGAATCTCAATAATAATTTTAGGAAGGAGATATGTGAGCAATTAAAAATTACCCACCGAAACTCAATAACTTATCGACCTCAAATGAATGGAGCTGTAGAAGCCACCAACAAGAATATTAAAAAGATCTTAAGGAAAATGATCGACAAACACTGAGGATGGCATGAAATGCTTCGTTATGCACTATTGGGTTATCGCACGATTGTCAGAACATCAATTGGAGCCACTCCATAATTTTTAGCATATGGAATAGAAGCGGTGATACCTGGTGAAGTGGAAATACCATCATTGAGAATTATTCAGAAATCTAAGTTGAGAGATGCAGACTGGGTTGGTAATCTAATTGAACATTTGGCTTTAATCGATAAAAAGAGGATGATGGCCATTTACCATGGTCAGTTATATCAACAGAGAATGATTCATACTTTTAATAAGAGAGTAAGACCTCGAACATTCAAGGTCGAAATATTGGTTCTCAAACGTATCTTTCCCAATCAAGACGAGTACAAAGGAAAATTTGCACTAAATTGGCAAGGACCGTACATGGTTCGCAAAGTTCTGTCAGGAGGAGCGTTAATTTTGTCAAAGATGGATGGTCAAGAGTAGCCAAGACCAATCAATTTGGATGCTGTCAAAAGATATAATATTTAAAGATTCAAAATTTGCTTTTAATTTTCTCCTTTGTAATTGAATTATTTTGTTTCAACATTCGTTTTAAATTATTTTCCCCATCTAATGAACTATGTTTGACCTAAATTCTCAAGAATGAGATACGTAGGCGACCTATGTCGGCCTCGGTCATCCCCTTATCCCTTTTATTATCCTTTTTAACATTTGAACTACGTTTGACCTGAATTCTCAAGAACGAGATACGTAGGCGACCTATGTCGGCCTCAGTTATTTTCTTACTTAAATTTGTAATCTTCTCTACCTCCAGAGAGGTGCGTAAGATCAAGCGTTCTGAACTACAAGTGACCTGAATTCTCATGTAACCTGAGATATGTAGGAAACCCAAAAACAGGGTCCTACGTTTGATCTGATTCCTACCTCTACGGGATACATAGGCGCCACAACGGCTTGGTCATACTCCCATAAAGGAAACTGGGACAAAAATTTTGAGAGGAACTCAAAAATTCTGAACAAGAAGATCCATCTTCGGCAAAACAGAGTTTAAAGCTTGTTAGAAATTTCAACTGGGATAGAATTTTTGAGGTATAAAAAATTCTCAGGGTTCTTCTGACAAGCTATCGATTCCTTACGACATTAAACTAGGACAAAAATTTCAAGGTCGCCCTCAAAATTTTACCAAGCATTATTATAAGTCTGAAGGCAGCCTTGAAGATTCTCACCCTAATCAAGGATTCAAAGGCAACCGCGACGCACCAAGGAATCTATGTCAAAAGCCGAACATGTTCATCTGAGCCTACGTGACATGACAGTTGGCAGTGACTTTTTCTCAAAATCCTTTTCTAAGTTTATCGTTTCTAACAATCTTTTTACATGTAGAATATCTTGTCAAAATGTATGTTTTTCTACCTTCTGTCTACCGAGGGATGGGAGATCAAAGCAGTCCATCGGAGGACAAGACAAGGAGCAAGCAATCGAAAAATCAACATAGATTAATTCACTTTGAAACTAAGAAATTTTTTGTGGATGCAGGAAAAATCTTTGTAGGTTTTATCTATAAAAAGATAACCAAGACATAAATAGTTTCGTCTCTCTCAAATCCCAATGATTCACCACATTTTATTTTCAAGTCGCCAATAAGGTCATTTTATTTTCCAATTGTCGAGAGGACCATTGCATATTCATCGCCGATAAGGTCATTTTATTTTTTAGTTGTCGAGAGGACCATTGCATATTCATCTTCGTCAAGGCCATTTTATTTTTGGTTGCCGAGAGGGTCATTACATATTCATCGCCGACAGGATCATTTTATTTTCCAATTGCCGAGAGGGCCATTGCTTATTCATAGCCAACAAAGCTATTTTATTTTTTTCAGTTGCCGAGAGGGCCATTGTATATTCATCGCCGACAAGGACATTTTATTTTTTAGTTGCCGATAGGGCCATTGAGTATTCATCACCAACAAGGCCATTTTATTTTTCAGTTGTCGAGAGGGCCATTGCGTATTCATCGTCGATAAGGCCATTTTATTTTCTAGTTGCCGAGAGGGTCATTTCACATTCATCGCCGAGAAGGCCATTTTATTTTCAAGTTGCCAAGAGGGCCATCACATTCATCAAGTATTCAAGAAAGACATCATCGTTCATTGCCGAGAGGGTTATCATCATGATCGCATCTCATCGACTCATTATCTACCACGTCAAAAAGAAGAATATATGTCGAATATGGTAAAAGATACTATCCCTAATTCGAGTTATGATTTTTACTAATATTTTGTTTTAGTTATACCGAGAGCATTCGAAAGAAGGAATTCTCAAAATAAACCACATGTGTGGACGTTATCAAGTAGGATGCAGCACAACGTGAAACTTTTTCTTACCAGGAAACTGGGATATAGTCTGAGGAGGAGTGTCAAACCTGTGGACGCGAGCTGAGAAGTGACTACCACCACAATCCAACCATACCCCTGTCAGAAGGTATGTGGATATTTCTTTGAGTTCGTTAGTTTTCAGTTTCATCTCCAGGTGATCTCAACTCTCATCGAAAGTAATCATTTCCAATCCGAGTGACAATGTATCAAGAGTTTTGGAAATTATGTCCTTGTAATTTTTTAATTATGGGTGTGAAGGGCGCTACATTTATGGTTAAGAGATTGCAAACCTCTTTTTCATAACTCGATTTGTTTGTCACTCCTCCTGAACCAAAGGTTATCTTAGCATAAGAAGTTTCCTTTTCAACCAATGGAGTCGAACTACAAACAACCGGATTCCTGAGTCGAAGGATATGTAGGCGGGCTTAATTTTGAAAACTCGATTGTATTATAATATTTGCTATTAAAATTTCATTCCTAAGTATCCTAATTTCTCCATAATTTGATAGTGAGATAGCTTCTGAATTCTTTCAAAATCGTGCGTAAGATCAAGCGTTCTGAACTACAAGTGACCTGAATTCTCATGTAACCTGAGATATGTAGGAAACCCAAAAACAGGGTCCAGCCATAATTTCCCAAAGTTCATGCTAAGTGCCTTCGGAAGATGAAGATGTGGTCGATAAAAAATTGGTTTTGCCAAGTTTCTTTGTCCAGGATCTCTTCCATCGATCATACCCAAAGAAAGGGACAGTTTTGACGCCCAATTTTTACCCTGAAATATACGAATTAAGTATTGAGCTTTTAAGTTGGATGATTTGAAATAATTGGCTTTCAAAATACAAAAAGTATTTTTCATTTTTATTTTGGAATTGATTTAATTGTTTCAGATTGATAAAATTAAAAGTTCTACAATTAATTTGTATTAATTCGTCGTGCAGTCAAATTAGTCAATCGAATTCAATTTGATTACTTTTAATTGGTTGAAATTACAATCGAATTGGCCAAGTTTCAAATCGAATCCAAATTTTCAGCTTTTTCTTGGATTCAATTTTATTTTGGACCAATTTTGACCCAAACCCAAGTCTAAACCCGACCCACATCCTTTTTCTTTATACATGCATGCATTATATATATTATACATATACACTCTATATACACGCGCGTGGGGGCCACGCGCCCCCAATTCCCCTCTCCTTTTCCCTCAGCACATGCATTTTCTCTCTCCCTGATCCCATTTCTTCTTCATCAACGAACAAACCCAGCCACCACACCCAGAAAGGCCAATATTCGAGAATCTCCCAACGTTCCCATAGCCAAATTCGTACATATGTGGCTTCTGCTTAGCCTCTATGGTACGAGTTTGTTGAGAAAAGGTCCAGGCATTGAAATTCTTGGAGGATTTCGGAATGAAATCAAGATTCCCCTTATCCTTTGGGGATTTTGAATAGAATAGAAACCCTAATCAACCTCAATTTCACCAATTACCCTCTGATGTTCCCCACATTTGTTGCCCTAATTCGAGCCCTATATAATCCCCTTTTTTTCCATTCTTGAGGGGAGCCGTTCTTAATTTTGGAAAACCCTACAAAAACTCAATCGATTTTCACAGCGTTCATTTTAGGGAAAACTCTCAGAAGGCATTCCTTTGGTTGAGACCAATTTCTGAGGTCTTCATTTGACTTTGGAGATTTCTTTCAAAATTAAAGCCATTAAAGGTCGAGGAAGGTGTAAACGGAGTTTTCTGGTGGTGGGAAGTTCTCCTCCAACTCGTCGTCGTCTCAAGTTTCGCTGCTTCAAGAAAGGTAACACTCTCTTCTCGTTCTTTTTCATCTCGTTCAAGTCTCATAAACTGTACTCGAATGTGAATATTGAAGTTATATCCAAATCTTCTAATTGCACATTATTTGTTGACTGGAAACCCCGTTGTGATAAGTCGATGTTGTGGTGCCGTTGTTACTGATCGTTAAGATGCTTTCCAAAGTCACCGAGTCACCTTTGAGCTATAAAGGCCCTATTTTAATGCTGGTTTTAAGCTTCTCTTCGAGACATTGTCGTGTTTGGTCGATTTCAAGTTTTTCAGTTAAATGGTGTTTTGAATTAGCTGTTTAAGTTACTTTGCTTCAGTTCTATTGTTTTCAAGCTCTTTTAGTTAAGTTACTGTGATGTCGTACATGTAGTTCTTCGGCTGAAATATTATGTTTTGAGTCTATTTATCTTGGTTTCTTCCCGAGATTCCATTTCCCAATATCTCTTCCTTTCTGTGATTTCATTTGAGTTTATTTTTCATTTGAGTGCATGCTGTTATACTTGTATGTTATGCTAAGCTACTGTATAATGAAAAACATAGTTGATCTTATTAAACTTTTCATTGTTACATTACTATTGTCTAATTAAGGGCTGTTATACTCATTAATTTAATTGAGTAAGGGTTAGATGACTGTATTGTGCTGAAGTTTTCCTGTTTCTGTTGAGTGTTTTGATTGTTGCTGCATTTGTCATGAATTAAGTTGAATCTTATCTCTATTTTAGTCATAAGGTTCATTGATTTGAAGCTTTACTCAAGTTACTGTCGTTGGTGTCTTTCTCTATGTTATCAAAGATCAAAGAAGAGTTCTGGTTTGAGATTGTTACTTATTAGTATATGAAGTTCACATCATTGTTTTACATTGATATTATTTTCTTCATTTTGTCTCTGATTTAAGCATGATTAACTAAGTTTAAATTTTGTTTTGATTTACTAATAATGGTTGTGACTCATTTTTCGCTAATCTGAAGTTTATTCGAGTTTTCCAGTTCATATTAAGGTCAAAACTTTCTGCTTTAGGAGTCTTGCTTCCTTCCAGTCTATAAATCTGACTTGTTAAGCTTGG
>DF360043.1:12889-52515 GCA_000787875.1 Solanum virginianum | reverse complement strand
TCTATAAATCTGACTTGTTAAGCTTGGATATGCACTCACGGTTTGATATCTTTGCTGTTTCATGTGTTTTTTTTCCTGGTTTGTATTCAAAAATAGCTACGTGATTCCTTTTTTTCGTTATTTACCTCTGTTTGTCCTCGAATAAAGGGTTTGCATCAGCCTTTAATTGTTTTATTCTTGAGTGTTGTGTTAAAGATTTCGCATGTTTTTTGTTAACCATTTTGAGCTTTTTGTTTTCTAGTTTCTAAGATGTTCTTGTTGGTTTAGAAGCTCTATTTTTTGTGACTCGGCTCTCTAGAGTCTCTGTTCCCTCTCCTTTCATTGCCTTATAATTTTAAATATAGAACTAGGATGTTGTTTGTTGTCGAGACCTTCCCTGCCCCTGATTTTTCTATTCCAGTGATACCCAAATGTCTCAATCATGCTAAGTATGAAGGTCATGTCATATGTTTCAGTCGACTGTAGGTTTCAAATTATGGTATTATATTGGTAGCATGTGTTATTTTGTTTAAAGAATAGTTTGATATGCTTTGGTCCTGAACTTATTTATTTGAATACTATCATTTTTCTCCAATAGTTTAGGAGTTGACTGTTGCATCTTGGAAAAGCTCACCTAGCATCATACTTGGATTATAGAAGTGACATATGTGATGTTCTTGTTCTAACTCGTCAATAAGTAAATGGATTTCCAGTGTTTGGATGACTAGCCTCTGCCATTGTTTATTCCTCTCCTATTATGTTGCATATCTCAGTACTGAGCTTTCTTTAATTCACATTTAAGGTGTCAAACAAATCAGCATGTTAGTTCTAATTTATTGCTTTTCCCTTAAGACATCTTTGCTGGAATTTTTCTCTGTTCATTTGAGGTTCAAGTTTGCTAAGCAATAATTTCAGTTGTCCTATGTCTATGGTTTAATATGTGT
Organism: Solanum virginianum; assembly: GCA_000787875.1. Classification (NCBI taxonomy): domain Eukaryota; kingdom Viridiplantae; phylum Streptophyta; class Magnoliopsida; order Solanales; family Solanaceae; genus Solanum; species Solanum virginianum. The sequence continues at coordinate 51,592 of DF360043.1, read as the reverse complement.
ATGATTGGTAATTTTTCATGGCTAACTTTGGGTCATTTCCTTTTCTTTACGAAGATTAAGACATGAGATAGTGTTATACATGTTCATCCCCATATTAATATTGTCTCATATTAAAATCTTGAGTCCTTATTTACGTTATCTATTTGTTTATGTTGCATGTGATATAATCCAAGTCCTTTGGGACTTTACCTTGCATTTCTTTGAGTCAATTCATTTCCTGGATAGGGAGAAGTCAATTTGCAAATTTCAGAAGGCTAATATACATGAAATTTGAAGGAAATCAGTATGTATACACTGATATACACCTGTATACACATCTGATATACAGGAAGAAAGGGACAAAAGAGCCCAATTCAGGCAGCTACTGGACAGATTCTTAAAAGGCCAGGCAGGCCCAATTATGTAGAAATTAGGACAGGGGGTGTGTTGGGCCTGCCAAGCCCAAGTTACTTGCTCTTTTAGTTTATTCCGTCCTTATTGTTTTGTTGAATTTCACTTGTTATTTTGATTCTAACTCTAACTTTATTTGTATTATTTAATTGTGTAATCTAATAATTTTCCCAATATTTTTACCATTTATGTTAATTTTCATCTTAATAATTTTTCTTAGCGTTAGAATTATTTCTACAAATTAGATTGGTTCAAGTATTAGTCAAATTTTTTCAAACTTTTTCAACTTAGTCAACATCTTTCAAAATTTGCCAACTTTTTCAACTTAGTCAACTTCTTTCAAAATTAGTCAATTTTTCAACTTAGTCAATTTTTCAAAACTTCGTCAATTCCTTTCAAACTTAGTCAATTTTTTTTTCAAATTTAGTCAACCTCTTTCAAAGTTAATCAAACTCCCTAACCGTTGGTTAACCGGAAGTTAGTGGTCATTTTTGAGCTATTAATTTCTTCTCAAGAATGGTAATTGAACCCTTAATCGACTCTTGGAAAATTTTAAGACTTTTCTATTGGGTTTTAAAATCTTAATTAGTTTTCTTAATTTTTCTTAAAAATTAAGTGGCGACTTTGTCTAATTTTGAAAATTTGAATTTTACTTAAACTAATTGAGTAATAAATCATATTTTGGAAAAATTGACAGTCATTATTTTTCCAATTAATAGAAATGGCGACTCTGCTACCATAATCCTTACCACACTTTGGACACACATCAACAGGACCATAACCACACTTTGGACATACATCAACAAGACCCATACCACCAACACCTTGAGTCCTTGGAATGTCATTGGCAAACCTCCTATAGGGAGTATGAGAAGACCCTTGGCCTTGATGAAACTAACCACCCTTTCGGCTTGGGAACTTACCTTCAAAACAGGCCCTCTTGGCCTCATGACCCCTTCTCTTTCTCAATTTCTCCTCTTCCATTTGTTCGGATAGGTCATCAAATGGAATAAATCCATGTCCCCAATCAACATAGTGGACCGACATTCTTCACTCACTAAATCGGACAACTATATCATGAATTTGTTCATTCTCGCCTTTGAGTTGGCAACCAAAATCGAGCATACTTTGAAAGTTGGTTGAATTTGAGGGCATACTCCCTCACACTCATGGACCCTTGTCTCCAATTCATAAACTCCACCAATTTAGCTTCCCCAAGTTTAAGAGGGAAGAACCAATTAAGGAAAGTCATTTTGAACTCTTCCCAAAGCACCACATAGCCAACTCCCTTCTCTTTCTTGCATTAGTTGTACCATATTTGGGCTACCCCTTTGAGTTGGTAGGTCGCCAACTCTGCCTTATCCTCCGATCTCACCCCCATGATAGGCAAAATCTTGTAAACCTCATCAATGAATTTGAGGATCCTCACTCACCTTCAACCTATGGAATTTTGGAGGATTCATTCTCATAAAGTTTCTCACCCAAGAGGCCGGTGTAGGAGCATGAGGGGCTTGGGCCCCTTGGTTGGCTTGGTTAGGCACAACTTGTGCGAGCAAGGTGAGAGCATCCCTAAGCTCTCCATTGGCCAGTTGCTCCTCATGAGTGCGGGCTCGTCTTCCTCTATATTAGGGATGATCTACCATAGTAAAGAACAATAGTTAGTAAGAAAAACTTACTTTAACTTTATAGCATGACTTAGAACATGAAGAAGTGAAACAGTTTCCTAAAATGTCTCATAGCTTCTTACTCATAGTTGTGGTGCACAACACAACCATGGATAAGACTCTAATTGACGTAGTGTTTTGGACTCCGAGGATCTAACAACCTAGTACTCTGATACCAAGTTTGTCATGACCTAAGCCTGGGGCCTAGACGTGACATGGTGCATGTAGAAACCCGAAGGGACCTCAAGCAAGCCTCTTAACATATCATTACACATCCTTGGTCGTGGAAGCAATAAATTATCAATGAACGATTTGAAGCAAGGGTAAAGGGGCTAAGGGGAAGCCTTCTTATTCATAAACATCAAGACTCAATAGAGTTAAGGCTCATAGCGTGGATACATAATATGTCCAACAACACCTCTATTACATAAAGATAAGAGCGAGGGCTATGACAAAGCAACTGGGCTCACCCTCATAGTCAATATATAATTAAGAGAGAGATAGTCTTAATACATAGCAAGAGATTATAAGTAACATCCCCGAAATAGAGGACTCACTAACAAGCTTGATAGGCAGTCGTACTAGCCTTGTGGAGGAGGTGGATGATCAAGCGGTACACCAGTTCCTACATGGTGACAACATGTAGGCATAGAGTATGTGTTACCACGTTTGAATATACAAAGTATGTAGGATGCAATGCCATAATATATAGGTATCATCATTGAAATGCTTAGTTAGTCAATGGATGAGGATATGGCAATATGACATGAATAGAAGATGCTTGAAGTAAATCATACATTCATAGAACATAACATATGTATAGGGAGTGACCATTCTTAGTGCAATCCATGGACTACCACCTCCTTGGAGAGGCGCATGACGTAAAAACCCCTTTATGAGGTTGATGGAGTACAAACCCCCTAATAGGTTGATGGGTACAAAACCCCAACATGATTGATGGAGAACAACCCTCCCCCCAACGGTTTGATAAAGTATAAACCCCCAACATGGTTGATGGTTTCCAACCTCCAATAAGGTTACCCGGGCCTACCACCCCCCAAGCTAGGTGATTGAGGTACCAACCCCTCAATAGGTTACCCGAGCCTACAACTTCCTGAGCTAGTCATTGGTCATCCCCAACACTATAGAGATGATATCATACATGCATATATACATTTCTCCCGTCATCATATAGTCATCTTAGCCATACATTCTTCTCATTATATAATCATCATATTCACATATTTCTTTCATTATTGTACAGTCATCATATGCATATATTACTTTCATCATCATTTAATCATCATATCATCATCATTTCATCATCATATAATCATCATTTCATTATCATATAATCATTTAACTCATAAGACATGCATTGGACCTTCAATTCCTTAAGAATACATAACCTGACATTTTATCAAATACTTAGAGGGTATGTAGTGCTATTGTAAAACTATGCAATTCAAGAGTGAAGTCATGCTAGTAAATTCAATGTAAAACCTTTAATAAATACTTGGTAACACCCTCAAGCAATATACATTAAAAAACTTCATGAAATCTTACAATAGACCTTAGATTCATAGCTCAAAACATTGTAAAAAATCACAATTTCATGAACCCCAACATAGTGTGTAGTGATTTTCATAATAGATAAAACCAATGAATAAATTTAAATCATGCAATTTTGAGTAAAAATAGCTTGGGTATCATGGGTAAAAGAAACACATGAAAGAAACCCATATACCTTTGCTTTGAAGATGAACTTGATGAAGATTGGAGATTGAGACTTGAAGCTTGAGAGGAAATCCTTAGATCCGAAGAGGGTTTTGAGACTTGAGCATAGGAGTGAAATATTTGGCTAAGCACTTGAATGAGTATTGGGAATGTTTAGAATGATATGAGGATGAAAAATTGCTAAGTATAGGTATATTCACGTTTGGGAACACTAAGGCCCAAGACTTAAAAGTCTTGAACTGAAGTCAAAATTGGCTAGAAAAATTACAATAGTGTGCGCCCTTGGCACTAAATTCTCTGTAATTCGTTCTTTTGGATAATCAAAATTGCTAATAGTTTCCTCTTAAATCAAGGTTAGATCCATTTTTCACTCAAAATGACCCCCTGAACAAGAATATAAAGTCGAATATTCTATCTCGTGCATGGATTTTGAGATATATAAAAATTATGATTTCGGGCACTTTTGAGGCATATTTTTGGGAAGTTTTTGGGCTCGTTTCACCTTTCACATGTATTATGTTCTATATGTAAGCATAGTTTTACTTCAAGCATCATTCATATATGCTAGATTGTTATATGTTCATCCATTAGCTATGTTATGCATTTTGCTTATGTTGCTTATCACTTGTTCCATTGCATCCTACATACTTAGTACATTCAAACGTACTAACACATACTCTATGTGTACATAATATCAACATGTAGGTACCAGAGCCCTGCTTAATCATCCACCTCCATGCGGCTAGTAAGAAATCACTCATGCTCTTTGGTAAGTCCTCCATTTCGAGGACTATGCTTATTATCTCTTACTATGTTCTAAGATTATCCTTATTTGTATATATGTTGACTATGAGGGTGAGCCCGGTAACTTGTCTTGGCCCTCGCTAAGTATCTAAGTTTTAGAGGTGTTGTTGGACATGTTTGTATTATGCTTTGAGCTTTGACATTCTCTTGACTCTTGATGTTTATGATATGAGAATTGTCCCTTAGCCCCGTTTGTCCCTATCTATTATCTTTTATTGTATTTTATTGCTTCCGCCACCAAAGATGTGTATATGAATGCTAAGAGGCTTGTTTGGGGTTCCTTCGGGTTTTTTATTCACCGTGTCAAGTCTAGGCCCTAGGCTTGGGTCGTGACAAACATATCCTAAGATTTCCTAATTCTAGCGTATTATTCTTTTCATTTCTAGGTCATGTCATCGAGAAAAGTGCCACCACCAAGGGATTCCATACCTAATAAGGACCAAGTTTTTTGGATGCCACAATCTTTCCAAGAAGAAGGGGTCACTCATGCCGAATACCAAAATAGCATCACCTTGTTGGCACAATCCATAGCTAACCAAGTCAATTAGGGACAACAAGGGGATTTATTTGATTTGGGGTACAATCCTCATCTATGTTGGCCACATAGTTATTGAGTTCAAGTGTTAGTACTCTTACTCAATCAGGTGTTTGATACTCCTCTCAAGACTCAATTCTCCTTAAATAATATCCAAATTAGTTTGATATATCTGATCATCAAGTCTCATATAGACTCTTATTAGTTCATCAATTTTATCACAACCAAATCTTTAAACAAATCAATCCCATCATATCTTTCAAGAGTGATTTAGCTATGCACTTATGACTACATTAAACTCTATTTAATCATTCGTGTTCAAGTTATGAAAACACACAAGGGTATTCTAGTGTCATCAAGGCTATATTTATATCAATACCATTCACATTCATAGATTCCCCAACTAATGCTTCTAGTCCCAATTAATGCATATAGACATTCAAGTTTAAACAATAATATAGCTGGGATTTATGTAGTATAAGATGTAATTCATTTGTTCAACAAAATAAATCATGGAAACTATCAATAATTCATTAACATGTAAGAATATTCTAGCGTTTAGGGAAAATGTCAAGAAAACATACATGGAAGGGTCAAATCATTGACAATTCAATCGATCATATTTATGAGGAACATGGAGGAACATAATCCATATTTTAGATAGCTTTACATACATGGAAAAAACAATTTTTTTAAAGAACTTATAATCTGAATGTCACACCCCGGGAGGATACCCTCGACATGGCCGGCACTCAGAGACTATTGCAAGTCTCCAAGCAAGCAACTTGGCCTCATCAAATTAGTTCAATCAATAATTATCATATTAGCGGAAGACTAAAGATGAGCAAAGGTGGACAATCTCAAATAAAGATACTCATAATAAATCAACACTAGTATGAAAGAAAATTAATTAGACAATATCCAAGTCATCAATCCCAAATCTACTCTGTGAAACCTATAACTAAGTTATCTAGACTGGGCCATAAAAGACCATGGCTACCCAAATCAAAGCAAATAAAGTACTACCTCAAGCTAGATAAAATCTAAATGAGCATCCTCCGGAAGTAGGGGAGGACTCACTAATCAACTGGATGCGATTAAATCTTTAATGATGTGTTTTTTGATGATTTCTATTACCAGTCTTTGCATCATGGAAAGATGACGGCCTAAATAAACGTCAGTACGTGAAATGTACGATCATGTAAAATAGCTGAGTGAAACAGATATAGATAGAATAACAAAGCTCAAAGATGCTCAATCACACTGTCAAATGTCTATCTAAAGCAAGAATAAAGAATAGACAATACCAATCTAAATCAATCTGATCCAATCAAGTCAGATTACTACCAATTTGGAACCTATCTGGAAATTTTTCTTATCCAAAAATAATCACTTATGAGCCAGTGATTGTACACTAATCTCGCTGATGTTTCCCTAGCCATTCAGTACTTTCTAGGGTAGAGAACAAATCGATCCATAATAGACCCGAATCAATCAAGTACTTTATTATTTCAAGGATCTATCATGAGGAACATCCGATTTAATGGTATCAATCCTCTCATACATTTGGTGACATAGTTAACAAGTTTGAATTGAACTTATTCTTACTTATTTCGGTGCTCGATACTCCTCCCAAGACTCATTACTCATAAGATAATTATTTTTAATCAATAGTCTCATCTGGACACTTGTCAACTCAAATCATCACATCAATTATCGACTCTTTTGTTACATTCTTTTAAGGTTTGGCTCTTGACCCACAGAGACTCTATCATACATCATACTAAATTATACCATTTAGTAGGGAAAAGTGGAGTTAAAGCATTTAGGGATTCATAGGCTCTCTAGGATCAATCCATACTCATGCATGCTCAGTTATATGAAATTTGCAAAAATAATAAGAATTTATGCCAGGATTCATGTAGGATGGAGAAAATAATCTATTTTAAGTATTCAATTCATAAAAATAATAATTCATGCCATATTATGAAGAAGTACATTAGAATTTAAGGAAACCTTGAAGAAACATGCATTGAAGACTCAACTCACTGACAATTCCATCAATTGGGGTATGGGGCACATGAAATGACATAATCTATGTTTTTGTTAGCATACATACCTAGAAGTAGGAGAAATAATCAACTTTTTAGGGAGTCTCTACTCACGTGCTTAGAACCCTGGCTTTCTCCCCTTTCACGATGCTCTCTAGAGTTTCTAAGTACTTTTGAGGACTAATACACTTAGGGTATTGGTAAGGGATCTAAAATCAACCCAAAACATCATGTATTTTAATTAAAAAGAATGGGAAGAGACAAAATTACCTCTCAAGAAAAACTGCCCAAGTGGACCACAAAACCCCTTTTATGACACATGAGACAGGATACGAGCCGTGGTCTTCTCTCGTGGAAAGTAGATCAAAATTATAACTTTCTGATTCTCATTCTACAACCTATCTGATGACTCATAGAACATATTATGAGTCATATTACCTTTCATAGAACCTGGACCAAAATTACACATTTCTGAATCTTGTTTGATGACTTGACAGACGACTAGTAGAACATGTTATGGGTAGTGTTCCCTCTCATAAAACCTCTTCTATACTTAATCAAAAATTTTCAACTCTGGAACACCTTTTACAACCTGGTCTATGGGTCGTACTTCTTTCTACGGCTTGTAAACCCTCTCATAGAGCCAAGTCTGATGACCTATTTCACTTTTAAAATTTTTGGGGTGTTATACTATCTCCCCTTGGGATCATTCATCCTCGAATGAAGAGTAAGGATAGGCTCGAGGCACGAATAACAATCAAGAATCCTCTCAAGACTCAATCAACCAATCAAACTATCGACCAATCAACAATCTAGACAATCACTATTCATACTCAGGAAATGAATAATTTAACTCAATTTAAGAGTAGACTATTACCATCAACATTCTCATCATTGGGAATGAATAGATGTGGGTATCTATCCTTCATATCCTCTTCGGCTTCCCATGTAGCCTGTTTAATAGATTGACTTCTCCACAACACTTTTAAAGCAGTAACCTCTTTAAGTTCTCAACTGCCAAACTTGACAATCAAGAATTTGAACTGGGATCTCTTCATAACTCAAACTATCTTTAACTCCAATGCTTTCAATAGGCACAAATAAGGACGAATTTCCCAAAAACTTTTTGATAGGTGGTTGCTAGATCTGGTGGTAGCTCCAAAATAGAAGCTACATTTCCCACTCGCTACACAATTTGGTAGGGACCAATGTTTGAAGGACTCAACTTTTTTTCTTTCCAAATCTCACCAGCCCCTTTATGGGTCGCACTTTCAAGTATACCAATCATTCACTTTGAATTCTAGGTCCCTTCTCCTAATATCACTGCAGGACTTCTTATAACTCTGTATAGTTCTCAATATCTTTTGGATAATCTTCACCTTCTCCATAGCCTGGTGTGCGATGTCTGGCCCAATCAACCCTACTTCACCCACCTCGAACCATCCAATTGGTTATCTACATCTTCTACCATAGAGGGCCTCATAAGAAGCCATTTGATGCTCGAATAGAAGCTATTAGTATAGGCAAACTCAATTAGGGCAAAATGATCATCCTAATTACCTTTGAAGTCAATGACATAAGCTCTCAACATATCCTCCAAGGTCTAAATTATTTGCTCTGCTTAGCCATCAGTTTAAAGGTGAAAAGTAGTATTAAGATTCACATTTGAGCCCAAGCCTTTCTGGAAGGACTTCCAAAACTAAGCAATGAATTGAGCTCCTCTGTTTAAGATAATAAACAAGGGGATTCCATGCAATCTAAAAATCTCTCTTATGTACATTCGGGCATAATCCTCCACAGTGTTAGTCATCTTTACTATCGAGAAGTGAGAAAATTTTGTCATCTGATCAACTATAACCCAAATCAATGTTATTTAAAAGACCTCAGTAGGCTTATAATTAAGTCTATACTGATCATCTCCCATTTCCACTTTGGAATCTCAAAGTTTTGAGCTACTTCACATGGTCTTTTGTGCTAAACTTTAACTTGTTGGCAATTTGGGCACTTGGAAATGAACTCAGCAATGTCTTTCTTCATCCCACTCCACCAATAAATCTCTCTCAAGTCATGGTACATCTTAGTTGAGCCTAGATGAATGAAATATCTAAAATTATGGGCCCTAATATGATTCTCTGTCGAACACCATCAACATCTAGGACACATAATCTATCTTGTACCTCAATACTCCATCCTCCCCTTTGGAGAAAGCCATTACTTTCTGCTTATATACATCTTCCTTCAACCAGAGTAAAATGGGATCTTGGTCTTGCTTCTCCTTTACCTCTACTACAAGGGATGATGTAGACCTATTATGCACAAGTATTCCACTTTTACCTGATTCATCGAGTTGAACTCCCAATTATGCCAGTCGGTGAAACTCTTTAGCCAACTTCTTTTTCTCTTTCTCCACATGGGTGGTGCTCTCCTGGGATAACCTACTACAAGTATCAATAACTACATTAGCTTTAACTAGGTAGTAAAGAATGCTTACATCATAGCCCTTAAGTAACTCAAGCCATTTTCTCTGCCTCAGATTAAGCTCCTTCTGGGTAAAGACATATTCGAGGCTCATATGGTTTGTGAATATATCTACTCTATATAAGTAGTGACGCAATAGTCTGATAGTAAATACCACCGCTGCCAAGTCTAAGTCATGTGTGGGATAACTTCTTATGCAATTTGAGTTGCCTAGAAGTATAAGAAACAACTCTACCCTTCTACATCAATACGCATCCCAATCCTACTCTTGACATATCACAATAAATAACTAACTGATTAGCTCCTTCAGGGAAGGTCAACACTGGGACAGTAGTCAACCTCATTTTCAACTCTTAGAAACTCTTCTCATACTCGTCATACCATTGAAACATGATCTTCTTTTGAGTCATTCTAGTCAATGATACAGATATAGAAGAAAAACCTTCAACAAATCTATGGTAGTAACTAGCCAAACCCAAAAAGCTTGTAATGCTAGTTAGAGATGTGGGTCTAGGCCAATTCTTGACCACCTCAATCTTTTGAGTATCCACTCGAATAACATCGCCCAAAGTTATTATGGCCTAATAATTCATTAATTTGAGCCAAAACTCACATTTTAAAAATATCGCATATAACTCATTATCCTTGAGCTTCTATAAAGCAATTCTGAGAGGATTGGCATGCTCATGATCATCTCTGGAATATACCAGAATATTATCAATAAAACACTATTATGAACATGTCAAGATATTGTCTAAATACTCTGTTCCTGAAGTCCATGAAGGCTGCGAACGTATTTGTCAACTTAAAGGACATCGTCAAGAATTTGAAGTGACCATATCGAGTTCAAAAAACCATCTTTGGGATGTCACATTTTCTCATTTTTAACTGGTGATAGCCTGATCTGAGGTCTATCTTGGAGAAAATAGTAGCACACTGAAGTTGGCCGAATAAGTCATCAATCCTCGGAAGGGGATGCTTATTCTTAATGGTCACCTTATTCTATTGGCGATAATCTATGCATATTCTGAGGGACCCATCTTTCTTTCGAACGAATAGGACAGGAGCTCCCTATGGAGAGACACTCGATCTAATAAAGCCCTTTTCTAGCAAATCTTTCAACTACTCTTTCAACTCTGCAGAAGCCATTCTACATGGTGGAATAGAGATAGGTTGGGTGTCAAGAAAAATGTTAATTCTGAAGTCAATCTTTCTATCGGGAAGGAAACCAAGCAGATCCTTAGAAATACTTCAGGAAACTTAGTCATAATCGGGATAGACTCAAGGGTAGAAGACTCAACATCATTACACTTGACTCGTATAAGGTGGTAGATACATCCTTTGGGATTAACCTTCTAGCCTTAAGGTAAGAAATAAACTTACCCTTAAGCGTAATAGAATCACCCTTCCACTCTATGACAGGCTCAGTTGGAAATTGAAATTTGACAATTCAATTTCTACAATCAATAAAGGCATAACAGGCATACAACCAGTCCATGCTAAGAATCACATCAAAGTTAACCATTTCAAACTCAATCAAATCAGCAAGAGTATCTTTATGACGGACGGATACTACATAGTCTCTATAGATTCTTTTAGCTAGAAATAGACTCACTAACTAATCTCTAACTCAATCAAATCAGTAAGGGTATCCTTATGATGGACGAACACTACACAGTCTCTATAGATTCTTTCATCTAGAGTAGACTCACCAACTGGAGTAGAAACATCAAAGGGTTCAAGAAGACACTCAAGAGTTCTATCAAATCTACTAGCCATATAAGGAGACACAAACCACAATGTAGCACCAGGATCCATCAAAACATAGCAATCAAGAGTAAAGAATCGAATCATACTTGTCACAATATCTAGGGAGTTTTCTGATCTTGGCGACTACACATGGCATACATATGATTTGTGGGCCCACTTGTGCCAGAAATAACACCTCTTGGATTTTCTCTAGCTAGTGGTACTGGTGCAGAAGATTGGGCCTTGTCAACCCACTATGGATAGTCTCTCTAGAAATGACCCATTTGGCCAGAATTATAGCAAACATCACCTCCCTCATGACACCTCCCCAAATGTAGTTTGCTATACTTGCCACATGGTGGCTTACCCTTCGAACCTAGACCCACACTAGCCTACGAATGAGATCCTTGATATCTAAAATTTTGAGAATTTTACTCTTTCCAATTTCTATGTATCGGTGCACTAGCAAATAAAGGTGCTGGCCCAAACTAAAATGTTGCTACCATTCCTATTTCCTCTCCTCCCAATCTTATGGCCGGAGGTTTTAGCCCTTTTATTCTAGATCTCCTCCCCATCTTGTTGTCTTTCCTCAACAGCCTGCTACACATAGACCATTAATCTCCCTATGTCCATATTGCTCTCAAGCATAACTCTTCTCCTATCTTTCTTTGGCCACTTGTTCAACCCATCAATGTACAGACCTATCCTGCTTCTCAGGTCCACAACTATCTCAGGGACATAGCGAGATAACTACAGGAACTTAAGACCATATTCATTCACTATCATAGAGCCCTATTTCAAATTTAAGAACTTTCTTACCTTAGCCTCCTTCTGCTCTCTCCGAAGGACGCATCCCAAGAAATCTTCCTCAAACATTGTCCAAGTCAGAATTGGGGCACGCTCTCCTTGGTTCTTCTTCCAATAATCATACCACAGCCTGGCAACACCCTTAAGTTGGTAGACATCCTACTCTACCCTATTAGCTTCAGTCACATGCATCACCTAAAACACTTTCTGTAGCTCATTAATGTAGTTCTCAAATCCTCAATAGGCGTAGACCATGTAAACTCAGGTGGTTCAGCCTCAAGAATTCTTAGACTCTGGATGTGTCTTATGCATCCTGTCTACCCTCTCCTTATCTAGCAGCAGGTGTTCTCATAGCCTGTGCAAAGGTCTATATGGCCTGGCAGTGTTCAGCATTCAACATGTTAGCTGAGGGGGCTATTCAAGGACTGTTGGGGCTATGGGTTTACTCTAATTCTAGAGCTCAAGTTGGTTAACATTCTGTCTGTCCGGATGACATCTTCCTTTAACAACTCTTCTTGGACACTACAAGAAATAAGACTTGTTGAGGCGACATTTAGTGGTGACCTTATTTGTTGCTACAAAATCTTTATATTCAGTAGCAACATACATGATCGCTCCAAAAAGTTTAGTTTTTGTTACAAGTAATTCTTTGTCGCCGCTAAAATCTGTCACTAATTCTCAAATTATAAGTCCCTCTAAAATAAAAATTTTGGCTCCAAATATTTAGTAGCAACTTGTGAATTGTTGCCTCTAAATATGATTTTGTAGTGACCTAGCCGCCTCTAATAGTAATCCATTTAATTTAAATTTAATAGAAAACTAAAAATAAAAGATTTGGGAAAGTAAACAAAACCTATATGAAATTAAACAGAGGGTCATTCTCTTTTCTTAGTTGTCTTTTCCTTCTTATACAAAGTTGAAGAAACACCATGGTTATTCTGTGGATCTTGGAAAAAGGAGAAATAAAAATTGAAACAAGATGATTCTCTCAATTGCTCTTTACTTGATTTATACGAAGAAGTAGTGTCTGTTGGTGAACTATATAGGAACAATAATCTATTTGCTGAATATACTTTATTTTTACACTAATAGGGTTCTCTAAAGTATATATTTCACCAAGTATATGCTTAAATTTGTTTATGGGTGTATGTATTTTTAGATTTCACATGTAATTTCTATGACTCGCTTGAAATTTTGTAGGAATGGAATTCCTATTTCGAAAATCAATTCCTGGGTAAAGAAGATTGACATTCTAAAGAGTTGAATTAGTTTGCCTATTTGATGTTCTGAAAATCAGTATAAGGTAAGCTAAAAGCTAAAAGTTCTATAGACATTTTTGTATTTTGTATTCTAAATCTTGTAAGATAAGCTAAAAGATGACAGTTATAAATAAGATTTTGTCTTTTGTATTCTTGATGTTGAAAGTCATCTCTAACTTAGTTATTTCCTAAACTTGGCCTGTTATGAATCAAGTTGCTTGTATATGTAGCGAAATTTCTCTTTAAGACATATCTCCTCATGTATTCTTATGTTTTTCTTCATTTGAGCATTATCTCCTTTATGGTGGTCTGTCTTTGCTTGTTTAATGGACGTTCAATAGTTTATGTTTACATTGGAAAATATATCTTGAAATCAAGAGTCTCTTAGTTGTTTACATTCTTATCTTCTTATATTTGTTGTTTTGCTTGATTAATGGATTGACACCTTTGTTGAAAAAAAGAAATATTCAAAAAAATATTTACAATGATTTCTTTTCTACACGTTATGCAGTTCTGTCAAGTTGATTAATCGCTTCTCTTTATTTTACATTTCAATTTTTGGAGATGTATAGAGTTAATAAGACTCATTGTAGTATCCCAGAACGTATGGAGATGTAGACATCTACTATTTGTCCTTATTTTTCGTGAGTTACAAAACGATAATGTAATACTTAAAAATTATAGGTGTAACAATGATTGTATAATTATACTAGTTTCTTTGCACATGCTTTGCACGTATGTCCAATGTAAATGTTTATAGACCTATTAGAACAATTAAAGATGACTGAATTGTTGTAAGCTTGCATTTCTCCTACCACTAAATAGTTTCAACAATAAGACTCCAACACTGAATACATCAGACTTGACTAAGAAAGATCATTCCATGAAAAACTCGAGAGCCTTGTAACTGCAGTGTAGAGGATAGCAAACCATTTTCTAGTCAGTCAGTATGACTATGTATACATATTCACCTAGTGTATATCAAGAAGTAAGTTTAACTCACTATGTCCCAACAACCCTTCGAGTCACTCCCTCTATCTCGTTCTGTTTGAAAATTCTTACCATACCAAAATCAGAAATATTAGGATCTTCCAATGACTTAAAGCATTTCAAAAAAAAAATTCAACAGTTACTTGAAAGACTTTGGTCTTATTTTGAATGGATACAAACCAAAAAGGAAGACGCTCAAGATCTGTTAGCTATGTACTCATATATCAACATTTTCTCATCTCCATGTATACAATATCCTAGAACCAGAACTATATTTTTGTGCTAAACTTTGGCAATCTCTGATGTTGTTGAAAGTCGTTTTACTAAAACCTCTCTCCCATCAGCAAATTGTTCCTTCCATATGTTTTCATGGGTTATTACGTTATATACTGAGTATTATGGATGTTTTTGGTGTACATATAACATACTAAAAATATACCTTATAAATAGGTCAAAATTTTTCCTCTCCAAGGTCACTCGATAAGTTATTTGTGGCTACTAATATCAATCCAAAGCTAAATATCTTCATATCTTGTAGTTTACTTCCATCTTCTGCTTTAAGATTTGTGTTGTTAAAGCTCATTGTTGCTTTCAACTCACCTATATGAACTTTCTCCTTTCTTTCCTTATCTATGTAAGTGAAGTATGTAGATATGCATACATGTTTTAAATAATTGATAAAGAACATAGTAGTAATTATTTAATTTTGGAGAGAGATATAAGTTTGACGTTATTGTGAAGAAAAAACTTGTGAAACTGAGAATTTGGTTCTATTAGAACGTTATAGATTTGTCTATTATGTGAAAAAAACTTTTTTTAGTAGATAGTCCATCTGTTTTTTTAATTGAAACAACTATACAAATTGTGAGTGCATCAAAAAGTGCTACTAATATGAAAGAAATTACCCTGTTGCTTGAAAAGTCCCATGAGATTAGTAGAGTTGAACTGTTTATTAAAATAACACTCCAAAGTTGAATACATTAGACTTGACTGAGAAAGATCCTTCAATGAAAAACTCGGGAGCCATGTAACCACTGTGTAGAGGATAGCAAATCATTTCCCAGTTAATCAGTATGACTATGTATTGGTATATATCAAGAAGTAAGTTTAACTCACTATGTTCCAACAACCCTTCAAGTCATTGCCTCTATCTCGTTCTATTTGAAAATTCTTGTCATAAAAAAAAAAAATATCTTAGGATTCATATTTTAGTCAAAGAGCACATATGTATCACTCTCATTTTTGAATTTTTGTGAAGATAGAGTAATCCTTGAGCAATCCCATATATAATCTCAAATCCTTTTTGCCAATGCAGTAGATACTTTGTTTTAGGATCCGCCAATAACTAGAAACATTACATCAAAATTTTTAACAATTACTTGAAAGATTTTTGTCTTGTTTTGAATGGATACAAACCAAAAGGAAGACGTTCAAGTTCTTGTTAGCCATGTATTCATATATCAACATTCTCTCATATACATGTATACAACATCCAAGAACTAGAACTAGATATTTGTTATATACTTTGGCAAGTATTAGAAGCTCATTCTTGAACTCCATCACCCCTTGACCTGATGTTGTTAAAAGTCTCTTGATTGACTGCCACTTCTCCCCTATCAGGAAATTGTCCCTTCCATATGTTTTTATGGGTTATTACTATATACACTGAAAGTGCTATTAGAATGTGAAAAAGAGAATATTGTAAGTTATAGATTGGTCTATAATGTGAAAAAATGGTTTTTTCTGTAGATAGTCCATCTATGTTTTTTATTGAAACAACTACATAAATTGTAAGTGCATTAGAAAGTGCTACTAATATGAAAACATTTACTTGATAACTTACTGATATTTTCTTGTAAAGTTATTTCTCCTTACTTCTATGTCTACATTTATCATCATGAATAATTTTGAGTTAATTAACTTACTAATATTTTTTGTTGGAATAGGGCAATGTGAGTTTTGGTAAAGGGCAAAAATAAAAGCGTAATATTCCTAACAATACTTATAATTGGAAAAAGTAAAGTATCTTTTTTCAATTGCCTTCTTGGAAGAGTCTTAAGTTAAGACATAACCTTAATGTGATGCACATAGAAAGAAATGTGTCCAATCATATTTTATCAACTGTGATGAGTATGGTTGGTAAGACAAATGACATATTGAAAAGTAGATATGATTTGGTGGACCTTGGTATTCCAAACCAAAGAGCTTGTGAGAAAAACACAGAGCAGTGGAGTTCTTGTGAGAGGAGATGATATAGACTTTAATAAGGAATATTATAGTGTATTAGAGGATATTTACGAGTTGTGTTAGGTGGTAAAAAGAAACGTTTATCTATTCAAGTGTCATTGGTGGGATGTGGCTCACCTTGGAAGAGGATACAAGATTGACAAATATGATTTTACAAGTGTGAATACTCGTTGTGCTTTGAATACAAATGAGTCATTTGCACTGGCATATCAATCTGAATAAGTTTTCTACTTGGATGACATGATTAATAAAGATTGGCTCATTGTTGTAAAGACAAATCCTCATTACCCTTTTAACATGCCTAAAGTTGAAGTAGAAGAACTGATGAATGAAGAAGTTTATCAACAAGAAGAAGTGAAATGTAATACCTTGTATACGAATGACTAAGAAATTGATATTGATATGTTTTTACATAGGAATGATATTGAACAACAAGTTGTTTCATGTCCCAATGATAAAGAAAATTAGGAGGATGATTTTATTGATGGCAATGATATAGATATTTCAGAGAATGAAGAAAGTGAAGAAGAGTTAATTGATGATAATGATAAAAAGGACAGTGATACTTCATTTTGAAGATGCTTAACAGAGACAACTGAGTACTTATCTATATCTTGTTGAAGTTCTCTATATTTTGTTGGGATTAAGCTGACATGGAATAAATTTATAATGTATGTAGATTTAACTTTATAAATAGAATAAAACATTTTGAGTAGATTCAGTGAGTTATATTTTCATCAACAAAGTTATAATTTATTAGCAAAATATCACACTTTTTAAAATTTATTGATCTAATACATTATTTTATGAATTGAAGTGGTATTAGCTGATATACATATGTTTATCTTTTTTAATTTCTAAATCTGATATTTTTATTTTTAATCATATGATGTAGAAAATGAAAGGTATTGGACGAGGTAAAAGTGGAAAAGGGAGTATAAGTAGTGGAGGTAACAATTTTCAAGGATAAGAAAGTTCTGAAACTGCATCACACTCACAACCACAACCAATAAGAGTTATCGAAATATCATTAGAGATTGAATAATCATCAAACCCAAGGCAAGGACCACTACAGATAGGACAAATATTAAGTGAACCTCTCCAAAGAACATCTCTAACAATAGAATCATCCAGAAATTTAGAAGAAAGTATGCACCTCTCCCTAGAGGTTTAAACTGGTGTAGCTTAGTCCACTTCCCTCGCTAGTAGAATTAACGATTGGCTAGTTTTCTATCTTTAGTGTTTGTTTTGATATTTTGTTGGATTCTTTGTTGATAAGAGGATCACAAAGACCCAAATCACCATTTCAATTCAGAGACACTTTGAATTTTGTAGAGTTGCCTAAAAAGTAGGTGAAAAGGAAAAAAGAGTGATAGAAAGAATTGGAACTTTGTTGAAGATTGAAATGACTCTAAAAAGTGCCTAAAAATATGCCTCAGAAGTACCCAAAATCATAATTTTCATATATCTCAAAATTCATACGCGATATTGAAAATTTGACTTTATATTTTTGTTTAGGGGGTCAAATTGAGTGAGGAATGGGTCTAACCTCAATTTAAGAGTAACCGTAGAAAAATTTGAAAATCATAAAAATGTAATTTCCAAAGACAATATGCGTCCCTGGGGCGACGCACCAAGAATGCGCTACAGTGTATTTTGTACACTATTTTTCTTGTCCGGTCTAAGGCTTTTGGGTCTTGGACCGAACTGTTTCCATGCATTAAAATACCTATACTTAGCCTTATTTCACCCTCACATTATTGAAGACATTTCCAAATACTCTCTCAAACACTTTGACAATATTTCATCTCCAAATTGCAAGTCTCAAAACTCATCCGAATTTTAAGATTCTCATTCAAGCTTCAAGTCTTCATCTCCAATCTTCATCAAGGATTCTCCAAAAGTCAAGGTATGTGTGTTTCTTTCATGGGTTCCTTCCACCCATGATGCCCAAGCTTTCTTTTACTTAAAATTGTATGATTTAAAGATGGTTTACTCATGGGTCTTACTTATTATGAATTTCACTACACATATGTTGGGGTTTCATGAAATTATGATTGTTTTAGCATATATTGACCTATGAATCTAAGGTCTATTATGAGATTTGATTAAGGGTTTTGATATATATTGGTTGATGGTATTACCAAGTATCTATTGATGGTTTTACATTGAATTTTCTAGGATTATTACACTCTTAAATTGCATGATTTTATACTAGCACTACACACCGCCAAGTGTTGATAAAATGTCCGGTTAATGTGTTTTGGAACAATTGAAGGTCCAATGCTTGTCTTATGGGTTGAATAAATTTATGATAATGAATGGAATGCATGTTTATGATATTATCCTATATAGTGTTTGAATGTGATCTTGCCCGACTCAGAGGGATAAGAGCCCAGGTAACCATATCGAGGGGTTTACACCTTGATAGTCAATCAAGAGGCTAGTACCTTGATAACCGAGTTAAAATTTTAGTACCTCAATCACTAGGGGTTGTAGGGTGTGAGTATCTACCAACCAATCAAGGGGTTTGTACCTTGATAACCATATCGGAAGGGTTTATACCTCGGTCACCAAAGGTGGTAAGGTGAGATGATTAACCAACCAACCAAAGGGGTTTGTACCATGGTAACCTACGGGTTTTGTATGATTTGTCTCTTCTTACACCTTGTATTATATTCTATGTAAACATGTTTTACTTGACCATTTATCATACATGCCATATTGCTAAGAGGTTATCTATTGCCTACTATTATGCAATTTTGTTATGATGCTTATCTCTTGTTGCATTGCATCCCACATACATAGTACATTCAAATGTACTAATGCATACTTTATGTCTACATGATGTTACCTTGCAGGAACTAGAGCCCCACTTGATCATCTTCCTCCACGTGGCTAGTACGACATCACTCAATCTCTTTGGTGAGTCCTCCATTTCATGGATGATGTTTTGATTTCATACTATGTTCTAAGACTATCTTTCTTTTATGTAAATGTTGACTACGAGGGTGAGCCCAGTAGATTATCATGCCCCCGCTAAGTATCTAAGTTTTTGAGGTGTTGTTGGACATGTTTGTACTATGCTATGAGCTTTGACTCTCTCTTGACTCTTGATGTTTATGATATAAAAATTATCCCTTAGCCCTGTTATCCCTATTTACTATCTCTTGTTATATTTTATTGCTTTCACGACCAAGTATTTGTAATGATATGTAAAGAGACTTGCTTGGGGTCCCTTCGCGTTCTCCATGTGTCATGTCACGTTAGGCACTAGGTTTGGGTCATGACAAACTTGGTATCAGAGAACTAGGTTGTTAGATCCTCGAAGTCCAACACACCGCGTCGATTAGAGTCATACTCATGGTTGTGTTTTGCACCACAATTATGAATAAGAGGCTATGAAGTATTTTAGAAAATATTTCCCTTTTTCATGTTCTAAGTCATGCTATAGAGTTGAAATAAGGTTTTTCCTCCCCTAACGCTTGTTCTTTGCCATGCTAGATCATGCCTAATAACACACCCAAGGGACAACCCACTCATGGTGTGCTCTGGATGCTCTCACTTTGCTTGTACAAGTTGTGGCTAACCAAGCCAATCAAAGGGCCCAAGCCCTTCATACTCCTACACCAGCATCTCAGGGTAGATACTTAATGATAATGAATTCCTTGAAATTCTATGGGTCAAAGGTGGATGAGGACCCTCAAGAGTTCATTGATGAGGTTTATAAAGTTTTGGTTATTATAGGTGTTGGATCAGAGGAGAAGGCAGAGTTGGTGGCTTAACAACTCAAAGGAGTGTCATGGATATGGTTTGGTCAATGGAAGGAGGAGAAGGGAATCAACAATGTGGTGCTATGGGAGGAGTTCAAGGCAACATTTCTTAATCGATTCTTCCCTTTTGAGCTCAGGGAAGCCAAATTGGTGGAATTTATGAATTTGAGACAAGGGTGTTTGAGTATGAGGGAGTATGCCCTTAATTTTAATCAACTCTCTAAATATGCTCCCCACTTGGTGGCCGACCCAAGGTCTAGAATGAATAAATTTATGATAGGTGTTTCTGACTTGGTAAGTAAAGAGTGCTAGTCTGCCATGTTGATTAGTGACATAGATTAGTCCTATTTGATGGACTATACAGAGCGAATGAAGGAAGAAAAGTTGAGAAAAGGGAGGGGTAATGAGGCCAAGAGGGCCCGATTTAAAACCAAAGTCGAAAGGGTGGTCGGTTCCAACATGGCCAAGAGCCTTCTCATGCTTCTAATAGGGGGTTTGCAAATGACCTTCCAAGGGCTCAAGGTCTTGGGGGTGTGGTCCCTTATGGTGTGTGTCAAAATGTGGTAAGGGTCATGGGGGCTCATGTTTGAGGGACACTAATGCATGTTATGAGTGTGGAGAAGTCGGTCACAAAAAGATTAATTGTCCTCGCAACCATAACAAGGGTACAGAGGTTCGTCCATAAGGTTCTAATATGGTTCCTTTGGGAAGGGGTGGTCAACAAGGTGGTGCCCCAAGGTACAATCGATTTTACACTTTGCATGGGAGGTAAGGGGTTGATCAGGTGCCCGATATTATTACCGATATGTTAAAAGTCTTTGATTTTGATGTGTATGCATTGATTGATTTGGGTGCCACTCTTTCTTTTGTTACTCCTTTTGTTGCCAAAAAATTTCATGTTAAGCCCGAATTTTTGTGTGAGTCATATGAGGTATCTACTCCTATTGGTGCATCTATTATTGTGAAAAAGGTGTATAAAAATTATCCCATTTGTATCCTACATAAAATATTTCCTTATGGTCTTGTTGAGTTGGATATGGTTGATATTGATATCATTCTTGGGATGGATTAGTTGCATGCATACTATGCCTCTGTTGATTATAAAACCCATAGGGTCAAATTCCAATTTCCAAATGAACTCGTTCTTAAGCGGGAGAGTCATGACATAGTGGTCAAGGGTAGATTTATCTCTTGCATTAAAGCCCATAAAGTTTATCTCTAAGGGGTGTCTTTATCATCTTGTGAGGGTTAGGGATGTGGAGTCCAAAGTCCCTTCCATAGAGTTGGTTCTGGTTGTAAATTAGTTTCTTGATGTCTTTCCAAATGACCTTCCCAGTTGTCCTACCGAAAGGTAAATAGATTTTGGTATGGACCTCCTCCCCGATACTTAACCCATTTTTAATTCCCCCTTACCATATGGCCCCGGTAGAGTTAAAAGAGTTGAAGAAGCAATTGAGGGACTTGTTGAAGAAGGGTTTCACTAGGCCTAGCCAATCACCTTGGGGTGCACCGGTGTTGTTTGTGAAGAAGAAGGATGGGTCTCTTAGATTGTATATTGACTACTAGCAACCTAATAGGGTCACTATCAATAATAGGTATCCTCTTCCAAGTATTGATGATTTGTTTGACCAATTACAAGGGGCTAGCTTCTTCTCTAAGATTGATTTTTGGTCCAAGTACCATCAAGTAAAGGTGAGGGAGTGTGATATTCCTAAGACAACCTTTCGGACCAGGTATGGGCACTTTGAGTTTGTTGTGATGTCCTTTGGGTTGACCAATGCACCCATTATCTTTACGGATCTTATGAATAGAGTCTTCACACTATACCTTGATTTGTTTGCTATGGTCTTTA
Source organism: Solanum virginianum (assembly GCA_000787875.1). Lineage (NCBI taxonomy): Eukaryota > Viridiplantae > Streptophyta > Magnoliopsida > Solanales > Solanaceae > Solanum > Solanum virginianum. The sequence continues at coordinate 29,256 of DF360043.1, read as the reverse complement.
TTGATGATATTTTGATTCATTTTCATAGTGAGGAGGAGCATATGGGAGGGTAGTGCTACAAATATTTAGGGAAGAGAAATTGTATGCTAAATATGAGAAGTGTGAATTTTGGTTTAAAGAAGTTGTCTTTCTAGGTCATATGATTTCAGGGGATGGTATGAAGGTGGATCCTAAAAAGACAAATATGATAAGAAATTGGCCTATTCTAGGTCATATGATTTCAGGGGATGGGATGAAGGGGGATCCTAAAAAGACAAATATGATAAGAAATTGGCCTAGACCATTGACCCCGTCAAATATTAGGAGCTTCTTGGGCTTAGCGGGTCACTATCAGAGGTTTGTGAATGGGTTCTCTTCTATTGCTTCTCCTATGACTAGTTGACTCAAAAGAAAGCCAAATTTGTGTGGTCCGATGAGTGTGAAAGGAGTTTCCAGACATTAAAGATAAGCTTGTATCCGCTCCTATATTTTCACTACCAAAAGGGCTAGAGGGATTTGTTTTGTATTGGGATGCTTCTCGGGTTTGTTTGGGTTGAGTGTTTATGTAAAATGGTAAGGTTATAGCCTATCCTTCTAGAGAACTCAAAGTGCATGAAAAGAATTATCCTATCCATGATCTTGAGTTAGCCACTGTTGTATTTGCATTAAAGATTTGGCATCACTATTTGTATGGGGTGCATGTTGATGTGTTCACCGATCATAAGAGTCTCCAATATGTCTTCACTCAAAAAGATCTCAACTAGAGACAAAGAAAGTGGTTAGAACTTCTTAAGGATTATGATATGGGTATGCATTATCATCCCGGTAAGGCAAATGTGGTGGCAGATGCTTTGAGTAGGATGTCTATGGGTAGCCTTCCTCATGTTGATGGTGGTGGCATAGAGGTGCCTAGGGAGGTCCATCGATTGGCTAGATTGGGAGTTAGGTTGGAAGAGGGTGATGATGGTGGTGTTGTTGATGATGGTTCTAAATCTTCATTGGTTGAGGAGGTGAAAGCTAAGCAAAATCTTGATCACTCTTTGTTAGAATTGAAGGCCTTGGTGAAAGGGGGGAAGTGGAGGTTTTCTCCAAGGAGGAGATGGTGCCCTTAGGTACCAAGATAGGTTGTGTGTGCCTTGTGTTGATGGCTTGAAGGAAAGGATTCTTAATGAAGCTCATGGTTCTTCTTATTCTATTCACCCCAGGTCTACACTAAGATATATAGCAATTTGAGAGAGTTGTATTGGTGGTGAGGCATAAAGAGGGACATTGTCAAATTTGTATCTGGTTGCCATATTTGGCAACAAGTCAAAGTCGAACACCAAAGGCATGGGTGGCCTAACCCAAGAAATAGAGATTCCTACTTGGAAGTGGAAAGAGATTAATATGGATTTTTGTGGTTGGGCTACCCAAGACTAGAAATAGTTTTGATTCCATTTGGGTTGTGGTTGATAGGATGACAAAATTGGCCCACTTTCTACCGATTATGAATACATATGGGGTTTAAGATTGTGTTAGGTTGTATATTCATGATCATCTTCCATTGATTGAGTTTGCATATAACAATAGCTATCATTCAAGCATCTATATAGCTCCTTTTGAGGCTCTCTATGGTAGACATTATAGATCACCGGTTGGATGGTTTGAGGTTGGAGAGGTAGCTTTATTGGGTCCTGATCCGGTTATAGATGCTATAGAGAAAGTAAGTATGATTAGGAAGAGGTTGAAAACAGCCTAAATTCACCAAAAGTCTTATGCCGGTGCGAGAAAGAGGGAGCTTGAGTTTAGGGTTGGTGATTGGGTCTATTTAAAGGTATCACCCATGAAGATTGTGGTCCATTTTAGAAAGAAGGGAAAGTTGAGCCCTAGAAATGTGGGTCCTTATAGGGTGATGAGGAGGATTGGTAAGGTGTCCTAAGAGTTGGATTTGCCTAGTGAAATGGAATTGGTTCATCTTCACTTTCATGAGTTTATATTAAGGAAGAGTGTGGGTGATCCTAATGTTATTGTGCCTCTTGATGTTATGTGGGTAGTTGAAGACAACTTTTCATATGAAGAGGTTCCAGTAATGATCTTGGATAGACAAGTGAAAAGGTTGAGGAACAAGGATGTTGCTTCCGTTAAGGTCCTTTGGAGGAATTAACAAGTCGAAAGTGCTACTTGGGAGGTCGAAAAGGATATGCAAAAGCGGTAACCCTAACTTTTCCATCCAACTCAATCCTAAGGTACTAATTCTAAGTCTTTTATGTGATTTTATGTTTCATATTGTAGCCCCTTAGGCATTTGCATGCATTCATGTTCATATTGACAAAGTTCATGGTAATTTTACACTTATGTTCAGATTTTGAAAATGATGTTTTAAGTATGTCGTTACATTCTTGTTGGGGCTGATTTCTTCATGATTACTCTTTTCATATGCTTTTCTTTGACATTCAGAGATGAATGTTCCCAAGGGAGAGATATTGAGGTCACCCAAAAAAGTGCCCAAAAATGTGTCTCGAAAGTGCCTGGAATTGTAATTCCAATATATCTCAAAATTTGGGCGTGATATCAAAAATCTTACTTCATATTCTTGTTCAAGGGGTCAAATTAAGTAGGATATTGGTCTAATCCTAATTTAAGAGCAACTATAGCACAATTTGAAAATCGCAAAAATGCGATTTCCAGAGACGGTTGCGCCAGGGGCGCGTAAAATGTATTTTGTGCTCTGTTTTTCTAGTCCGATCTAATACTTTTGGGTATTTGGGCTAAGTGTTTTTATGTGAGAAAATACCTATACTTAGCCTTATTTCACCCTCATATTATTGAAGATATTCCCAAATACTCTCTCAAATACTTTGACAATATTTCATCTCCAAATTTCAAGTCTCAAAACTCATCCGGATTCTAAGATTCTCATTCAAGCTTCAAGTTTTCATCTCCAATCTTCATCAAGGATTTTCCAAAAGTCAAGGTATATGTGTTTCTTTTATAGGTTCCTTCCACCCATTATACCCAAGCTTCCTTTTACTTAAAATTGCATGATTTAAAGATGATTTACTCATGGGTCTTACTTATTTTGAATTTCACTGCACATTATGTTGGGGTTTCTTGAAATTATAGTTTGTTTAACATGTTTTAAGCAATGAATTTAAGGTTTATTGTGAGATTTGATGAAGGGTTTTGATGTATATTGCTTGAGGGTATTACCAAGTATCTCTTGATGGTTTTACATTGAATTTTCTTGCATGATTTCACTCTTGAATTGGATGATTTTAGACTAGCACTACACACCCGCCAAGTATTTGATAAAATATTCGGATAATATGTTTTGGAGGAATTGAAGGTCTAATGCATGTCTTATAGGTTGAATGACTTTATAATGATGAAAGGAATGTATGTTTATGATATTCTCCTATATAGTGTTTGAATATGACCATGCCCAATTCGGGGGGACAAGTGCCCGGGTAACCATTTCAAGGGGTTTGTACCTTGATAGTCAATCAAGGGGCTAGTGCCTTGATATCTGGGCTGAGGGGTTAGAACCTCAATCACCAGAGATTGTAGGGTATGAGTATCCACCAACCGATCAAGGGGTTCATACCTTGATAAGCATGTTAAGGGGTTTGTACCTTGGTCACCAAGGGTGGTAGGGTAAGACGATCCACCAACAAACCAAAGGGGTTTGTACCTTAGTAACCTACGAGTTTTATATGATTGGTCTCTTCTTACAACTTGTATTATATTCTATGTAAGCATGTTTTACTTGAGCATTGATCATACATGTCATATTGCTAATAGGTTATCTATTGCCTACTATTATGCAATTTGTTATGATTCTTATCTCTTGTTGCATTGTATCCCACATACTTAGCACATTCAAACTTACTAATGCATACTTTATGCCTATATGATGTTACGATGTAGGAACCAAAACCCCACTTTATCATCCTCCTTCATGTGGCTAGTACGACATATCTCAATTTTTTTGGTGAGTTCTCTATTTTAGGGATGATGTTTTGATCTCATACTATGTTCTAACACTATATTTCTTTTATGTATATGTTGACTATGAGTGTGAGCCTCGTAGCTTGTCTTGGCTCCCATAAAGTATCTAAGTTTTAGAGGTGTTGTGGGACATATTTGTATTATGGTATGAGCGTTTACTCTCTCTTGACTCTTGTTGTTTATGATATGAATATTTTCCCCTTAGCCTCGTTTGTCCCTATTTACTATCTCTTGTTATATTTTATTGCTTTCGCGACCAAGGATGTGTACTAATATATTAAGAGGCTTGCTTGGGGTCCCTTTAGATTTTTCATGTGCCGTGTCACGTCTAGGCCCTAGGCTTAGGTCGTGACAAAGAATTTGAAGATTATTGGTTGATCAGAGAATATCTTTTTTGATCAAAACTCATTTTGATTGCAAATAAAAATATGGGAACCGCTCATCAATGTTTCCATTATTCTTCAAATAGTGAAAAGTAAGATTCCTTAACCGTTTCTTTCTTTACTTGTGCATTGTTGGTTGGTATATGATGATGAGTCTTGAGTTTGTTTGTCCTTATCTTTTAGATTCTAATTAACGCGTAATAGTTGGTTATGCTTGAATCCTTTTGGTTATGAGTTCCTTTGCTTTCATTATTATTATGTTGTTTGGATTTCAATTTCATGCCCAATAGAATTGAGCACAGACTCAACAACTCGAAGAGAGAAAGGCTTTTATTGTGTTTTTATCTTTATTGGTTGATCAGATACTACCCTTTTGATCAAAATGGTATTTTGATTGCAAATAAAAATATGGAACTATTTTGGCTGTGTTATGTTGTTTTCACAATTATCTCATTTATTCTTCAAACAATGAAAAGTGAGATTTCTTGAACTCTTTTTTCTTTACTTGTCCATTGTTAGTTGGTATCTGATGGGTCCTTAGATTGTGTATACTTCCTTTAGGCTTCTAATTATTGTATTATATTTGGTTCTAAATGAATTTTTTTCTTAGTTATGATTTTCTAAGTTATGTAAAATCTCAGCTTAATTTCTAATAGATACATTATAGAACGTGACTTTAGATTTCTTTTGTTGATACTTTTTATCTTAGTTGAATTTCTAATAAATCAATTGTAAAGATATATGATTCTTGGTTTGCAGTTTCTGGCATAAATAGAAAGAGAGGTAGAGGAAAATATAAATCAAAGACTGTTGATATTAAAACCAAATATGGAGAAAAATTAATATAGTTATTCAAGATGACATTGATAGAGCTATGGGTTCTAGGGCTAGAAATATAGTTAATTACTCTGGTTTGATCATGAGGAATAGTATCTCATTTCGAGATGGAAATTAACAGAATATTATTTTAAAACATAGAGAAGCAATGTGGTATAAGGTTAAGGTAATAAATTACTTTTAATTTGTATTATCCTTAAATTACTTAATTTATTAAATTAAATATTACAATGTGCTGAGGAAAACTTTGAAGTTTGTGTCAGACTGCGAGAATATAAGTTACAAGGCTTTGTGATAAGCACTACACAAAGACTCTTTAGGGCATGGGAAGCTCGATTGCCTAGGCATGGTCGTAATTCTGCAAATGCATAACACATGGATTAGAAAAAAACTTTCATAGAGTTTAACTCTATAGAATGAGTCCAAATACGAAATAATTGTAACTTTTCCTAATGTCCTATAGCCTCCTGCTCATGACTTATGGTGCATAACATACCCATAAACAAGACTCTACTAGACAAAACTTCACAAACTCCCTAGGACACTTGAACTCTGTGCTCTAATACCAAGTTTGTCATGCCCATAGAGGGTACCCTAGACGTGGCTGGCACTCAAAGACTATTGCTAGTCCCCAAACAAACCACTTAGCCTTATCATAGTTGCTCAATCAACAATTATCATATCAGCGGAAGACTAAAGATGAGTAAAGGTGGACAATCTCAAATATAGATGCTCTTAACAAATCAACAGGACTAGTATGAAAGAAAACTAGTCAGACAATATCCAAGTCATCAATCAAAAATCTAGTGTATAAAGCCTCTAACTAAGCAGTCTATATGGTGCCATGAAAGGCCATGACTACCCAAATCAAACGAAATAAAGTACTAACTCAACCTAGATGAAATCTAAATAAGTATCCTCCAAATGTAGGAAAGGACTCACCAATCAACTGGATGAGATTAGACCGTCAATGATACGCCTGCTGATGATCTCTAACACCTGTTTCTGCATGGCCCAAATGGACATAAGTATATAAAATATACAAGCATGTAAAATAGATTAGTGAAACAGATATAGATAGAATAACAAAACTTAAAGATGCTCAATCACACTGTCAAATGTCTATCTAAAGCAAGAATAAAAATCCAAATCAATCTGATCCAATCAAGTCACAATAGTATCAGTTTCCCCCCTCCCCGGGAGTTTCTCTTATTCAACAACAATCACTTATGAGCCAGTGATTGTATAACAATCTCACTGATATTTCCACAGTTGTTCATTACTTTCCAAGGTAGAGAATGAATCAATCCATAATGGACCCCAATCAACTGAGTCCTCTATTATTTTAAGGACCTATCATGAGGAACATCTGACTTAATAGTTTCAATCCCCTCTTATATTTGGAGACATAGTTAATGAGTTCGAGTTGGGATTACTATTACTCATTTTAGATGTTGATACTCCTCCCAAGACTCATTGCTCATAAGATAATCATTCTCAACCAACTAGTCTTACCTAGACACTTGTCAACTCAAATCATCACATCAACTATCAACTCTTTGATTACATTCTTTTAAGGTTCCTCTCTTGACTCATAGAGACTCTATCATGCATCATACTAACTTATATAATTCAAGAGCCAAAAGTAGAGTTAAACCATTTAGAGATTCATAGGCTCTCTAGGATCAAATCATACTTATGCATGCTCAGTTATATGAAATTTGTAAAAATAATAAGAATTTATGCTAGGGTTCATGTGGTATGGCAAAATAATCTATTTCATGTATTTAATTCATAAAAATAATAATTCATGCTAGATTATGCAGAAGTACATTAGACTTTAAGGAAAACCTTGAAAAAATATGCATTGAAGACCCAACTCACTCCCAATTACATCAATTCGGGGTATGGGGCATATGGAAGGACATAATTCATGTTTTGGTTAGCCTTATATACCTGTAAATAGAAGAAACAATCAACTTCTTAGGGAATCTCTACTCACATGCTTGGAACCCTAGCTTTCTCCCCTTACACGATGCTCTCTGGAGTTTCTAAGAATTTTTTAGGAGTAATACCAATAGGGTACTGATTAGGGGTCTAAAATTAGCCCAAATCTTATGGGTTTTAATTAAAAAGGATTGAAAGAACAAAATTACTCCTCAAGAAAAACTACCAAAGTTGACAACGAAACCCCTTTTACGACCCGTGAAATAGATTAGGGGTTGTGGTCGTCTGTTCTTGAAAAAGTGATAGGCTTAGAGAAGTTATGTGACAAGCTTAGATTTGTGAATTTATGGGGAGGTTTTTAGGCAATATGATAGACTTAGAGAAGTTAATTAAGGGTAAAAGGTCAAAAATATCTTCTGAAAAAATAATAAAGCATCAAAATTGAAACAAAAAATGACCTTTTAATAAGTTTCGATGGTCAAATCGGTGATCTAAAGGTCCCATTGCCAAATTAATCGGTAGACTGTCGTATGAGACCTCTAGATAGCCTAAAATTACGTCCTTTAGGGGTTTTGCAGAACCATTCCATGATAAAATTGATGATGCATAGAGTGCATTTGCTGATGCACCAAATTTGCACCCAACATGCCGAATTGTGCAACTCAAATATGCTTCGGTAAAATGGTCATAACTCTTTACCACAAATACCAAATAAAGGAAAATTGGCGGAGTTGGAAAGAGGACTTAAAGACATTTAATTTCATAGGTAAATGGTCACCTGTTTTATTATGCACTAAGATATATGGTCATTAAACTTGACCCTTATATGAAATCAAATTGAAACTTAGCTGATAGAAATGTTTTTGAATTTTGCTTGACTTTGGATGTCCATTACTAAAATGCCATAAAAAGTGCTCAAAAATGTGCCTCAAAAATGAAAATAATTGTAATTTTAATATATCTCAAAATCTATGTGTGATATTAAAAATCCAACTTCATATTCGTGATCAGGGGCAAAATTGAATGGCAAATCATTATAATCCCGATTATAGAGCAACCGTAGCAAAAATTTATTTTCAAAAATTTTCAAAAAATAGTAAGGATCTTTTGCTTATGATTATGCATTTTCAGATTGTTGCCTACGTCTTGTTGCATTACATCCTATATACTTAGTACATTGAAACATACTAATGCATACTCTATGCCTACATCATGTTACCATGTAGGAACAGGAGATCCTCACGATCATCCTCCCCGTGGTAAGTTTTTGGACATCTTAAAGATAAGTTTTGGCTGAGTCCTCAAGTTCGAAGACACTAGCTATGCAATTCTTGCTTATGTTATCTCTTTATGTTGAACTCTTGATACTATAAGGGTGAGCCCAAAAAGTATCTTGGCGCCCACTCAAGTTTATGTTTAGAGGTGTTGGAAAATTGATATAATTATGTTATGATCTTGACTCTTGGTTGTTTTATGATATCCAAACTTTCCTTAGTCCCTTTATCCTTATTTATACTCTCTTGTTGTTGTTTAATTGCTTCTGCAACCAAGGATATATAAATGATATGCTAAGAGGCTTGTTTGGGGTCCCTTCGGGTTTCCATTCGCCGTGTCACGTCTAGGCCCTAGGCTTGGGTCGTGACAAACTTAGTATCAAAGCACTAAGTTGTTAATGGTCCTTAGCATCCAACACACCACATCGATTAGAGTTTTCTTCATTGTTGTGACGTGCACCATAACTATAAGTAAGAGGCTAAGAGACATTTTAAGAAATATTTTCCCTCTTCTTGATCTATGTCGTGCTATAGAAGTTAAGGTAAGGCTTTCCCCTAATGAATGCTCTTTGCTATACTAGATGATGCCTATTCCAGGAGGAAGAAGAGCTCGTTCACCCGAGGAACAACCGACCCCTCTCGCTCCTCAAGCTCCTCATGATGGAGGAGTGACACAAGAAGAGTTTCGGGATGCTATTTCTATGCTAGCCCATGCTATGACTAATCAAAATTAACCAAGGGGCCCAAGCCCCTCATGCTCTACTCCGACATCTAGGGTGAGGAATTTTACAAGAATGAACACACTGGAGTTCTATGGGTCTAAAGTGGATGAGGATCCTCAAGAATTTATTGATGAGGTGTACAAACTATTGTCTATTATGGGTGTTAGGTCAGAGGAGAAAGTGGAGTTGGTGGCCTACCAACTCAAAGGGGTGGCTCAAATACAGTTTACCCAATGGAAGGTAGAGAAGGGGAACGGTGATGCTATTCTTTGGGAGGAGTTCAAGTTGGCATTTCTCAACTAGTTCTTCTATTTTTACCTAAGGGAGGTGAAAATGATGAAATTTATGAATCTATAGCAAGATTCGATGAGTGTGAGGGAGTATGCCCTCAATTCAACCAACTCTCCAAATATACTCCACAATTGGTGGCTAAGCCAAGGTCTAAGATGAATAAGTTTGTGATGGGTGTATCCAATTTGGGGAATAAGGAGTGTCGTGTAGCCATGTTGATAGGTGATATAGACTTGTCCCACCTCTTGACTTCTGTCGAACAATTGGAGGGCGAAAATTTGAGAAAGAGGATAATAGGTGAGGCTAAGAGGGCCTATTTTGAAGATAAATTCCAAAGTCCTAAGGGTGGAGATGGCCATCCACAAGGCCGAGCTATAAATATGTGTCCCAGAGGATAAGGAGGTCAACAAGGTGGTGCCCCAAGGTAAAATCAGTTCTATGCTCTTTTTGGGAGATAAGGGGTAGATGAGGTGCTCAATGTCCTCAGCAGTATGATAAAAGTATTTCATTTTTATGTGTATGCATTGATAGATCCAGGTACCACTCTTTCTTTTAATACTCCTTTTGTGACCAAAAAGTTTCATGATAAATCTCAATTGTTGTGTGAGCCATATGAAGTGTCGACTCCCATTGACGCATCCATTGTTGCTAAATGGTTCTATAGGAATTGCCTAGGATTCATTTTGCATAAAATATTGTCTTGTCATTGTGTTGAGTTGGATATAGTGGATTTTGATGTCATTCTTGGGATAGATTGGTTGCATGCATATTATGCCTCTATTGATTGTAGAACCAATAGGGTTAAATTCTAATTCCATAATGACCCCATCCTTGAATATGAGAGTCGTGATGTGGTGGTCAAGGGTAGATTCATTTCTTGCATTAAAGCCCAAATTTTGATTTATAAGGGGTGTCTCTATCATCTTATAAGGGTTAAGGATATTGAGTCCAAAGTCCTTCCTATAGAGTCGGGTTTGGTGGTTAATGAGTTCCTTGATGTATTTCCCGATGAGCTTCCCGGTGTTCTTCCCAAAAGGGAAATAAATTTTTGCATGGACCTTCTTCCCATTACTCAACCCATTTCTATTCCCCCTTACTGTATGGGCCCGGCGGAGTTATAGGAGTTGAAAGACCAATTGTGGGATTTATTAGACAAGGGTTTTATAACTCCTAGTCAATCACCTTGGGATGTATCGGTGTTGATTGTGAAGAAGAAGCATAGTACTCTTAGAATGTGCATTGATTACTATCAACTTAATAGGGTCACCATAAAGAATAAGTACCCTTTACCAAGGATTGATGACCTTTTTAACCAACTTCAAAGGGCTAGTCACTTCTATAAAATTAATCTTCGATCTGGGTGTCACCAAGTGAAAGTGAGGGAGTACGACATTTCCAAGATGGCCTTCTGGATTAGGTATGGGCACTATGAGTTTTTTGTTATGTCCTTCGGTTTGACTAATTCACCAGCTATCGTCATGGATCATATGAATAGGGTCTTTAAATCCTACTTTGATTTATTTGTGATGGTATTTATTGATGATATCTTGATATATTCCTATAGTAAGGTGGAGCATGTGGATTACTTGAGAGTGGTGTTATAAATCTTGAGGGAAGAGAAATTGTATGCCAAATATGAAAAATGTGAGTTTTTGTTGAAAGAGGTTTCCTTCCTAAGTCATGTGGCGCCGGGTGATGTTATTAAGGTGGATCCTAAGAAGATGAAGGTGATTAGAAATTTGTCTAGACCTTTGACTCCATTGGGCATTAGAAGTTTCATGGTTAAGCAGGTTATTACCAGAGTTTGTTAATGGGTTCTCCTCTATTACTTCTCCTATGGCTAAGTTGACCCAAAAGAAGGCAAAATTTGTGTGGACCGATGAGTGTGAAAAGAGCTTCCAAACTTTGAAAGATAAGCTTGTCTTTGCTCCTATCTTGTCTCTACCAGAAGGATTGGAAGGGATTGTTGTGTATTGTGATGTATCAAGAATTGGTTTGGGTTGTGTTTTGATGAAAATTGGTAAGGTAATAGCTTATGCCTCTAGACAACTTATGGTGCATGAAAAGAATTATCCTATCCATGATCTTGAATTGGCCGACATGGTATTTTGATTTAAAATTTTGCATCACTACTTGTATGGGGTTCATGTTGATGCATTTACCGATCATAAGAGTCTCCAATATGTATTCACCTAAAAAGATCTCAATTTGAGACAAAAAAGGTGGTTAGAGCTTTTTAAAGATTATGATATGCGTGTGCATTATCACCCTGATAAAGCTAATATTGTGGTTGATGCCCTAAGTAGAGTGTCTATGGGTAGCCTAGCTCATGTTGATGATGGTGGCAAGAAAGTGACTCTAGAGCTCCATCGATTGGCTAGGTTAGGGGTTGGGTTCGAATAGGTTGATAATGGTGGTGTAGTGGTTATTGATGGTTCTAAATATTAATTGATTGATGAGGTGAAGGCGAGCGAGGTCTTGACCCTGCCTTGTGAGAGTTGAAGGCCTTGGTGAGAGATAAAAAGGTGGAGGTTTTCTTTCAAGGGTAGATGGTGCCCTTAGGTACCAAGGTAGGTTGTATGTGCCCAATGTTGATGACTTGAGAAAGAAGGTTTTAGATGAGGCTCATAATTCTTCCTATTCTCTTTACCCCAGTTCTACAGAGATGCATAGAGATTTAAGGGAAGTGTTTTTGTGGGGTGGTATGAAGAGAGATATTACTAAGTTTGTATCTAGTTGTCATAATTGCCATCAAGGGAAAGCCGAGCATCACAGGTCAGGTGGCCTAGCCCAATATATAGAGATTCCCACTTGAAAGTGGGAGGAAATTAACATGGATTTTGTGGTTGGGTGCTAAGACTAGAAAGCATTTTGATTCTATTTGGGTTGTGGTTGATAAAATGACAAAGTCGATTCATTTCCTACTGGTCGAAACGACCACAAAAAGTGCCCAAAAATATGCCTCGGAAGTGCCTATAATCGTAATTTCCATATATCTCAACATTTGTGCATCTCATCAAAAATCTGACTTCATATTCATGATCAAAGGGCAAAATTGAGTAGGTGATAGGTCTAACCTCAATTCTATAGCAACCATATCAAAATTTAAACTTCCAAAAATGCAATTTCCAAAGAGGTTTTTATGCCCTTGGCGTGACGCGGTTAGGGAGCGGACCTATGTATTTTTTTGTCAATTTTTTTTGTTTATCGGTCTAAGACCTGTGGATCTTGGGCCTAAGTCTTTCAAGCATAAAACACCTATACTTAGTCATTTTTCAATCCCATATCATATAAGACGTTCCCCAAAACCTTCTCAAATATTTCACTCAAAATCAAGGGTCCCAAACTCATTTTGGATCTTAAGGAATTCACTCAAGCTTCAAGTTCTCAATCAAATCTTCATCAAAGAATTCTCCAAAGTTGAGATATGTGGATTTCAACCATTAGGTCCTTTCACCCATGGTGCTCAACCTTCCTTTTTACATAAATTGTATGTTTATAAGTTGATTTACTTATGGGTCTTACTTATTATGAATTTGACTATGAACTATGTTGGAGTTTCATAAAAGTGTGACCGTTTAAACATGTTTTGAGCTATGATTCTATGATCTATTTTGAGATTTGAAGGAGGGTTTCAATGTATATTGCATGAGGATATTACCAAGTATTAGTGGGTCAATTTTCTTCAAATTTTCTTGTATTATTTTACTCTTGAATTGTATGGTTTTACATTAGAGTTACACAGCCACCAATTATTTGACAAAATGTCTTTTTCTCACATGATTTCACTCTTAAATTGCATAATTTTATACTAGCATCATATACCTACCAAGTTTTTGACAAAATGTCTAGTTTTGGATTCTTGAGCTATTGATGATCCATTGCATGACCTATGACTTGAATGACTTTATGATGATGAAAGAAAGGTATATATGTTTTTATATCATGAAAGTATCTATAGTCTAGCAAGTGGACCACACCTAGTTGAGGGGGTACCATACCTCAATCGCCATGGATAGTAGGGTGTGACAACCATCAACCACATTAGAGGGTTAGTACCTCAATCACCATGGATGGTAGGGTATGACGACTATCAACCACATTAGGGTTGGTACCTCAATCAGCATAGATGGTAGGGTGTGACAACCATCAACCACATTGGGGGTTAGTGCCTCAATCACCATGGATGGTAGGATGTGACAATCATCAATCACAAAGGGGAGTTGGTACCTCAATCGTCTCTCCAAGGGGTTGGTAGGCCTTGGACTCTATAATGATGGTCTGTTCCTACACATGTAATATGTTCTATATAAGCATGTTTACTTCAAGTATCATTCATGCATACCATATTGCTATATGCTCATTCATTTCCTAATTATGCATTTTGATTGTATTGCCTATCTCTTGTTACATTGCATCCTACATACTTAGTACATTCAAATGTACTAATGCATCCTCTATGCCTACATGATGTTACCATGTAGGAACTGAAGCTCCACTTGATCATCTTCCTCCTCTATGGCTAGTATTATCTCTTCAAGAAAGCTTGGTTAGTCCTCAACTCTGAGGACGATATCTTTTGTTCCTGTGTATGTAAAGACTTTATTTATCTTATTGTAATGATGCTATGAGCTTGTAATGATGCTATAAGCTTTGACTCTCTTAACTCTTTTATATTTTAAGCTATGAAAGATTACCTTACTCCCTTTGCCCTTATTTCTATTCTCTTATTGCTATTTCATTACTCCCGCGACCAAGGATGTGTAATGATATGTTAAGATGCTTGTTTGGGGTCCCTTCGAGTTCCCAATTTGTCGTGTTACATCTAGACCCTAGGCTTGGGCCGCGAAAAACTTGATATCAGAGCACTAGGTTATTAATGGTCCTCAGCATCCAACACACCATGTCGATTAGAGTCTTATTCATGGTTGTGTTGTGCACCACGACTATAAGTAAGAGGCTATGAAACATTTTAAGAAATTTTTCCCTTCTTCTTGACCTATGTTGTGCTATAGAATTTAGGTAAGGCTTCCGCTCTAATGAATGTTCTTTGTTATGCTAGATTATGCCTATCCCAAGAGGAAGAAGAGTCGCACTCCTGAGGAACAATCGGCTCATGAAGAGTTTCGGGATACAATTACCATGCTAGCTCAAGCCATGACTAATCAAATCAACTAAGGGGCCCAAGCCCCTCATGCTCCTACTCCGGCATCTACAGTAAGGGACTTCATGAGTATGAATCCATTGGAGTTCTATGGGTCTAAAGTGGATGAAGATCCTCAAGAATTTATTGATGAAGTTCACAAAGTGTTATCTATCATGTGTGTTAGATTGGAGGAGAAGGCAAATTTAGTGGCGTACCAACTCAAAGAGGTGGCCCAAATATGGTTTACTCAATGGAAGGAGGAGAAGTAGAAAATGTTTTCCTTCGTACCAACTCAAAGAGGTGGCCCAAATATGGTTTACTCAATGGAAGGAGGAGAAGGGGAACAACAATGTGATTCTTTGGGAGAGGTTTAAGGCAGCATTTCTCAATTGGTTCTTTCCCCTTGAGCTAAGCATGCCAAAATGATTAAGTTCATGAATTTGAAACAAGGATCTATGTGAAACGACCCCCCCCCCCAAAAAAAGTGCCCAAAAATATGCCTCGGAATTGCCAAAAATTGTAATTTCCATATATCACCAAATTCGTGTGTGATATCAAAAATTTGAAGTCATATTCTTGATCGAGGGGAAAAATTGATTGGGAAATGGGTCTAACCCCGATTTTAAAGCAATCGAATCACAATTTTAATTTTCCAAAAATGCAATTTCCAGAGAGGGTTCGTACCCCTGGCGCAATGTGCCTTACGTGCGTCCCAGTGTTATTTTTTCCCAGGTTTTGTTACTTAGTCAAAGGCTTTTGGGTCTTAGGCCTAAGTCTCTCCATGCATGAAAATACTTATACTTACACATATTTTATCTTCATATCATACAAGACATTCCCAAATACTCTCTCAAACACTTAGATAAATATTTCACCTAAAATTCAAGTGCCAAATCTCTTTTTGGATCTTAATGATTTCACTCATGCTTCAAGTTCTCATCTCAATCTTTATCAAGGAATTCTCCAAGGTTAAGGTATGTGGGTTTCAACCATTGGTTCCTTTCATCCATGGTGCCCAAGCTTCTTTTTTACCTAAATTACATATTTCTATGTTGATTTTACTTATGGGTCTTGTATTATGAATTTAACTATGAACTATGTTGGGATTTTGTAAAATGGTGACTGTTTATGCACGTTTTAAGCTATGAATCTAAGATCTATGATGAGTTTTGATGTGGGGTTTCAATGTATTTTGCAAGGTGGTATTACCAAGTGTTAGTGGCTTGATTTACTTCAAGATTTCTTGCATGATTACACTCTTTGATTGTATGGGTTTACACTAGTACTACACACCCACCAAGTATTTGATAAAAAGTCTAGTTTAGGGTTCTTGAACTATTGATGATCCAGTGCATGACCTATGACTTATATGACTTTATGATGATGAAATGATAGTATATATGTGTTGATTTCATGAAAAGTAACTACAGTGTTGTAAGTTGATCAAACCTAGTTGAGGGGGTGCTAGGCCTCAATCACCATGGATGGCAAGGTGCGACCACTATTAACCATTGGGGGGTTGATATCTCATCACCATGGATGGCGGGGTGACACCACCATCAACCAATTGAGGGTTTGATATCTCAATCCCCATGGATGGCAGGGTGACACCACCATCAACCAATTAAGGGGTTAATACCTCAACTACCATGGATGGCGGGGTGTGACCACAATCATAATGTTCATCTCTTAATATACGTATAATATGTTCTATGTAAATATGTTTTACTTCAAGCATCACTCATGCATGCCATACTGTTATATGCTTATTCATTGCCTAATTATGTATATCGATTATTTT